>CATIWQ010013484.1:0-22734 GCA_949673415.1 Euphorbia schlechtendalii
CCAAACCTCTATCCACATATTAGCACTTCAAAAAGTACTCATATATAACTTTTAAATGAGCTCTATGTGAGAGTTGGTTACCACAAATGGTGCATTTCCAAGTTCGTAGAGGTTTCGGAGGGTTATTTAGCAAATACAAAAATTCTGCCAAGATGAGGTCGGTACTAATGTTGGTAAGGTCAATATCGACATTGTCCTAATGCCAACACTAACTTCTTTAATGTCGGTACCGATGTCGATGGTCCAAACCTGTAGAAAAGCAACGAAAAACAGCAAAAAACAGCAAAGCCAGAGGCCGAAACTTCCGAAGACCATAACTTTCACTACGGTTATCGGATTCAAATGATTCTCATCATTCCGGAAAGCTCATGATGTTTTAACATACTGAAAGTGACGAAATCAACTTTTAAAAAAAATTTAATACAGAAAATTATCTAACAGTCCGCATTGTCCAAAATCGTGAACTGTAATTTTACGTAACTTCGAAAAATCATAACTTTATTTCTACTTATCCATTTTAAATGATCTTTACCATTCCAGAAACCTCATGATCTATGCAATCTAATAAAAATAACTAATCATGCAATAAAAATCTTTGTCAAATCCAGAACTGAAAACAGTAACATTCTACCCAGGAAACCGAAATAAATTTGTACAAAACTTTGAAAATTCATATCTTTTGATATACTTACAGTTTCAAGCGATCTTTATCATTCTGGAAACCTCAAGATGTGTAGAACATGTTCATGTAAAGAAAATGTTAAAACAGATTTGAAATCATACTGAAAATTGCGGAAAACAGATTGGTGCGCGAAAACGGAAATAACCGAAAACAAAACGAAACTTCAAAAAGAAAAGCATATAAACGTAAGCACAAACTCTAGGAACTCAGAGGCTTACCCCGTAGTCATGAATCCACTTTCTTCAAGGTCTATGAAGTCCTCCGGAAAGTGTTCCTCATTTCTTTTTGGTTGTTAGTTGATTATTTACCGAAAACTTTGGAAAAGATCCATTCCTTGCCAAAGTAGAAGTTTTAGAAGGTGTAGTAACCTTCAAGTAAGTGATGAAGATGTTGTAGACTCTCCATGCAAGCCTAAACCTCAAGGATTTAATCTAACAAACCCGAAATTTCAAGTGTTGGTGATTAAAGTTTGGTATTTTGATGAAGAACACTTAAGAACACCTTAAAAAATGCTCTCTAATCTCTCTCTCTTTTTACTTGTCCTTTTTTTTTCTTTTTCCCCTCATTCTTTTCAATTGCCGTGCTCCCATCCTTTTCCTTTACTTTGAAAATAATTAAGCCCTTATGGGATCCATTCAATCCAAAAAGTCCAAGTTAGCTCACCTATCTTTTTTTTTCCTTTTCTCCCTTTTTTAATCCTTTAATTATGGGTTAAAGTTGGGTTTTTTTACCCAACTAATGCAGAAACTGCATTTTTTGGTCTGTATATAAAGATGATATTGGTACCGATGTTAGTAACATTGGTGTCCATGTTGGATTTCTGGTTTGATTTTGGTTCAAATTGGACTTGTTTACTGATGAGGTGACCTAGAAAATATTTAACGTTCGTAAGAAACAAGGAAAACTCCTCCCGAGGATCTCTGAGACCTTGTCAAAGTGGAAGACTAGGAAAGGAAAATAAATTACAGCTTCATCATCGAACTCACGAGTCGGGCGTAAAAATCCCGTGCTCACAACAGCCTACTCTCACACATAAAGAGAGTTAGCTCTCGAACCTTTGACCTATCACCACACGAGTAATTAGGCCACTTCATTGCATCATTCCTCTTTACGTTATCCCAAGGATAGGATATAGATCTCAAAATCAATGGACCTTCATTCATCACATGGACTAACGATTCTGTTCTTTTATGTGTAATTTTATCTTACATCATGGCAAGCTAACCCTTTTTCGCAGCCATAACATTAAATATCTCATGCATCAATCACGCATCATGATTTTACATGTATTCCCTAATGATCTCCTTGTTTATGTACGCTAGGTAAAAGCCACTTCTTCAGAAAACTTGGAACAGGGTTCTGGCCGGCTGATCCGTCTATCTCTAGTCACGGCTCATCAGGATGGAGTTCTGTACACTGACTCTAGCTCGGATTCAGATCAAGACACTCCTTGTAGTTTCCGCAACATGTCTAATCATCAAGAAGAGAACGTGATTAATGAGCAAATTCTTAGGGTGACCTAGAACCCGCAAGCTAATCAATCATCAATGAGCACCGAGATTGCTGCAGCTATGAACGCTTTTGCTAATAGTGACCATTTTGCGTCAATCCTTAATCGCCACACTAGAATTGGGCAGCCCGAGCAGAGGGCAAATGATGTGGTACTAAATGTTGGTGGTACAATCCTACCGGGAGGACTGTCATCTTCCTCTGCTATATTTCCAAGTTTTGCAACAGTCACCCCTAACTTCTATCAGTTCGGTTCTGGGCAGAGTCAGCTGCAGACAGTGTATGAGCCATAGGTGGGTGGCTAATTCTTCCCAGGGTAGCTGGGACATGCTTCTTTCGGCCTAAGGGTATTGGGGTCTTCAGAGATTAGGCCCTCTTCTAATTACATTCCTTTTATTCAAGGGATGGCTCAGCCTACAATGCCTAGCTGGGGCGGACCCTTTAGACATTCTAGGGTCAGGGGCAGTATTACCAGAATTCGCAGTATGGGGGTTTCTCGGAGACCCCAAACAGTATCTTTCAACAGCCTGGAATGGCTGAACTCTGGAGACAGTTCTTAGCCACTCATGTGCAGGGGCAGAGGTGTGCAATCCCAGTGTAGCCCACAATTGCGGATGATGATAATTTACTACCGACCTTTGCTATGCCCTAGTTCAAAAAGTACACGGGCAATACTAATCCGCGCGCATATCGCGCATTATCAGAACGAGATGAGGGCTTTAAGGATCAGTGATCGTATGATGACCCAGTTATTCATTGTCATACTGGGAAGCCACGTAAATGAATGGTACAGTCATTTACCGGTAGACATAGCCTATGACTGGGGACGTCTATCCCAAGCAATGGTGGACCATTATGGGTTCAATACTCTGATAATCACCATGATGTAGAATCTGGAGGCGGTGAAGCAAAAACTGGGGGAGAACTTCAAGCCCTATTTCGAGAGATGAATGGCTACACAAGTACATTTACAATCTCGCCTATAGTTACCGGAAATGATAGTAAAGCTGTTAGATGGTGCACTAACATCTTATCGGAAGAGGCTAGGATCTGATACTTTCCATAGCTATCAAGAAGTTTTCATGCGGGCTGAGAAGATTGAACACTATGATGCTATGGAGGCGGAAACGGGGTAGCAGGTTGCTAAGCCCTATTACAGAAAGAATGATTCCAATCCGGTGCAGGTGAAGGCGAAGCAACCGGTAGTACAATTGGTGAATGAAGAGAAGGTAGCCGCTCTTAGGTTACCAAAGGAAGAATATCATGGCATCTCGCCATATGCTGCTAACTTGGGAATCTTGTTCACCAAGCTACGTGAACTTAATCAATTGGAGAGATCGAAGAAGCATGTCCCTCCCAAGCAGGAAGAGAAGAATAATTATTGCCATTATCATGTAGCCGTGGGACACTATACAAATAACTGCAAGGAGTTGCTAAAAGCTATTCAGAAATTGGTGGCTGATAAGGTCATCCATGAGCCTTTGCTTAAGCCCAGCACGAAGAAAAACCCTTTGCCGAATTTTGAGGCAAGGGTAGGAATGATTAACTCAGGTTTAGAAGAGTGGAAGGTTCTGAGCTACCTGTCTGAAGGGCTTGGAGAATTTGTGATGATGGTTTGATCAGGAAGCGATCCTAGTCAGGTTTTGAAGATGCTGGAGGAAGAGTCGAACCATCGGAGTGCGGGGGTAAGATTAAAGTGGTTGAAATCAACTTTGCTGGGATGCCGGTATTTACCGGCCAAAAACCTACGTCGCTTCGTGTAGGGAGAGAACAACTAGGAGAAGCACCGACCAGTAAAGAAGAGGAGTGTGTGATGGCGATTGAGTCAGGGATGGACTCAAACGACGTGATGGATATGCTTGAATCTGAGTCAAGAAATCGGGTGATTAGAGAGCAGGAAGAAGTCCCGAGGCCTAGTTTTAGCTTAGCCGGTATGTCAGTTTTTAATGGGAATGACTCACCGTCTTCCCACTTATCCAAGTTTTATATCCTATGTCGAGTGCAGGGCCTCTCTCAAAACATGATAGCTACACTGTTTCCATACTCACTAGCAGGAGTAGCAAGTCAGTGGTACGAAATGCAATCAATTGAGAATAAGAGTAATTGGAGCTACATCTCTGCAGAGTTTTAGGCAAAGTTCGCATTTTTAGAACCTTCGAAACAAACCATGCAAGATCTACTCACTTGTGTACAGAGGGAAGGAGAATTGTTGACCGGCTACGTAAAGTTTTGGATGTTTATCTATCTAGTGGTGGCACCAAGACCATCTGAGCTTTCTACAGTATAATTGATAATAGGTGGATCCCGGGATTGGTATCGCTATCATTTTTCAAGGCTGGTAGTCCCAGATTTTGAGGAGTTATCTTTTCACTCTCATCATCTTGACAGGGAGATAATGACCAGACACCATAATGTCCACGTAGTAGGATCAGGGATACCTGCTGATTCTGTGCTAGCGATGTTATCTCGGTCTAACCTAGTGGTGAATGTAGTGGCTGATGAAGATGAAGGCACCAAAGATGATCCTTTGGCGGAACTATTCTCAGTAGAGGAAGGTGAACCACAGAGGGATGCTATGAAGGTGGAATCTGGGAAAGCACCAACAAGGGTACCCATTGATCTTGATGTATATATCCCTAAGTCGAGAAGGAAAAGGAAACGCGAAGAAGGAACCTCGGCTAAAGGTGAGATCATTTTTGTTGGGAAAAAGCCCATAAGCTTGGATTCTTATAAGTTGAAGGGGCGACATGGCCAAGCGGAGGATGGATACGACCAGTACCCTTGGGTCAATTCTAGGGAAACAAGAGTGATGGAGAATGGAGTACTAAGGGTTACTCGGAGTGGTAGAGTTTTCAGAAGGGATGAGACTATACAGCTCAATGAATCTAAGCCGGAGGAAATAGCGAGGGAACAGCCCGAGCCACCTCTACCCCCAAAGGTAGATGAAGACATGCTAGACATAGACCCTCTGGTAAATTAGTTGAAGGGAACTTAGGCCAAATACAGTATCTGGAGGTTGCTTGAGACGTCGCAAAAGCATAGGATGGGTTTAGTCAAGAGGTTGATGGAAATGCCTGCCACGCCTACAACCTCAGTAATCGAGATGTGTGCTGCCATCGAGGAAGGAATTGCCCCCCTTAGATGCCGTCCATAACTTTTGATCAGTTGGAACTACAGGAGAAACTGGGATTGCATAATCAGGCCTTATTTATCAGGGTTTAAATTTTTGATCGCACAATATCGTGTGTAAAGGTAGATGATGGCTCGGCTCTCAATCTTTATCCACTTAAAGTCCTACCTCACCTAGGAATAAGGGAGGATATGCTCGCCAAATCTGACACGGTGATCTGTGCCTATGATGATTCGAAGAGGTGTGTAGTAGGAAGCTTTGAAGCAGAGGTCACCGTTGGAAGGGTGACCTCTAATGTGAAGTTCACTATGCTGGTTGTTCCAGTAACTTATTCATTGCTTCTAGGCAGGCCATGGATCTATGCAATAGGGTTAGTCCTTACTACTTTGCACTAGAAGATAAAGCTTATTCATAAAGGGAGGCCGGTGATGATCGAGGCTGATGAAGAATCAATGATGACGGCTGCCGCATTTGAGGAGAGAACAATGCAAGGGCTAAGGGTGGCAATAGCCACTGAAGAAAAGAAGAAGGGGCGCGAACCCCAAAGGGATATCATTTTTTCCCTAGAAGCGTTAGTGCTCAAATGAAGAAGCAGGGTTTTATCCCTGGAAAGGAATTGGGGAAATATCATCAGGGGATTATCAAGGCCATCGACCCTATTCTTGTCACACTTGGATTAGGTCTGGGTTTCACCCCGAGCATGAAAATGTACAAGCATAAAAGGCCCATGTTTTGTAACATGGTAAGCGTCTACGAGGTGGAAGGCACTAAGGCATATCTGGGAGAACCAGAATCGACGATCCTGAACGGAGAAGAGGTAAAGGGGCTTGAGATATTCAACAATGTCTTTGACTTCAAGACCAACAAGCTGATTGAAACCCCCGTTGATGCTGATCTAGAAGAAAAACCAACCTTGGCGGTAACCCCGATCGAGGAGTCTGGAAAGGGTAGAGTACTGGAAGATGTGATGGCAGCTTTCACTAAGGCTGTTAAAGAGCTGATGAAGAAAGGCAATGCGAGAGATCAAGATCTACCAAGCACTTTCAAGCTCCTCACCGAGAAGCTGGTACAGACCACTCTCAAGGCAAAGCCTACCACCGACACACCTGCTGCTGCAACAATTGAAGCCCCTCCAACTATGGAGGGGGAAATTGATGATGTAATAATGAATATTTCTGATGTCTTTGACAATTTTGCCTACGAGGCTCATTCAATGAAGTACTACAATTTTTCTTACTTGTTTGATGTTCTGCCTAACGGCACCATGCATTCATATGATCATACACATAACGTCTTTAACATTCATGACACATCATTAAACAAAATTAACTTGGGTATAAATGAGACACCAAAAATGGTGACAATTTCCAATGATTTAACTCCTGAAGAAAAAGAGAGATCCTGAATGTACTTAAACGTCACGTGGCAGTGTTTGCTTGGTCATATGAGGATATGCCTGGAGTGGACAGATAGATTACCAAACACCATATCCCGACTGACCCTCGGATCAAGCTAGTAAAAAAAAAACTGTTTCGCTTAACGCTGGAATGGGTAAAAAAGGTCAAGGCTGAACTGGCGAAGTAGATTGAAGCTAAATTCTTAGAAGTGGTTGAATACTCGAAGTGGCTAGCCAACATTATCCCAGTGGCAAAGAAAGATGGCAAGGTCAGAGTATGTGTGGACTTTAGGGATCTGAACAAGGCCTCCACAAAGGATGATTTCACCCTACCCCACATCGATGTACTGGTCGACAGCGTAGTAAGGGCAGCCATGTATTCCTTCATGGATTGCTTCTCAGGCTATAACCAGATACTAATGGCTATACTTGACAAGATCAAGACAGCATTCATCATTGAATGGTGTGTATACTGCTATAAGGTAATGCCATTTAGTTTGAAAAATGCTAGTGCAACATATCAACGGGCCGTCACGACCCTCCTACATGATATGATCCATAAGGAGGTGGAAGTTTATGTGGATGATATGCTTGTTAAATCCAACACCAGGGAAGAGCATCCAGTTGTCCTAGACAAGTTTCTCACCAGAATCAAGAAAGTATAATCTACGCTTGAACCCAAAAAAGTATGTATTCGAGGTCACATCAGGGAAGCCCCTGGGGTATATAGTCAGCCAAAAAGGAATTGAGATGGATCCTGATAAAAGCAAAACCATCAGGGATATTCCCGCGCTAAAAACTAAGAAAGAAGTCCGATCTTTTCTGGGGTCTCTACAGTATGTAAGCAGATTCATTGCCAGACTCACTACCATCTGCGAGCCAATCTTCAAACTACTACGAAAAGACTAATCGATAGTTTGGAATGACTAGTGCTAAGTAGCGTTTGACAAAATCAAACAATACTTGTTAAGCCCACCCGTCCTCCAACCACCAGAACCTGGAAAGCCCTTGATCCTATACCTAGCAATAGAGGAGTCATCGATTGGAGCCATACTGGTACAAGAACACGAAGATAAAAGCGAACATGCAGTGTACTACTTGAGCAAGAAATTACTTGAGTATGAGTCACGCAAGCTACACCTTGGTGGAGAAAATCTGCACAACGATGGTTTGGTTGACAAAGAAGCTGCATCATTACTTCCAATCTTACCGAGTAAAAGCCATCGCAAAGATAGATTTGATGAAGTACTTGTGCCAGTCACCAACACTACATGGGAAACTCTCACGTTGGTTATTACTATTATCTGAATTCGATATCAAAAATGTGACCAAAAAAGTCATTAAGGGATGAGCAGTCACTGAATTTTTGGCAAATCAACCCTTGGCCTCTGATTACGTTGAAAATCTAGAATTCCCAGTTGAGCAACTAGCATTGATAGAGGACGTCGGCGTAGAATGGAAAATGTTCTTTGACGGTGCAATGAACAGAAACGGAGCCGGCCTAGGTGTTGTATTGATAACACCATAAAACGAAGTTATACCCCTTTCCAAACGATTGGAATTCCAAGTAACAAACAATGGGGCAGAATATGAGGCTTGCTTGTTTAGGTTAGAGACACTTCGAAAGGCATGGGCAAAAGAAGTATCGATGGTAGGGGACTCAGCTCTGGTTATTAAACAAGTCATTGGTGATTGGGAACTAAGAGAAGAATCACTCCGTCCTTACGTGGAAGCAGAATGGAAAATCTCACAAAAATTTTCCAAACACGTGCCTAGGGATGAAAACCAAATGGCAGATGCACTCGCTAGACTAGCATCGATGTGGGAGGGCCCTAAAACTTAGTCAATCAAGCCTATTGTATTGCAAACATCCAAAGAACCCTTCTACTATCGCCTAGTGGAAATGAAGGATCAACAAGCTATTGGGAATTAGTATTCGACATCATCAAATTTTTACAGACCGGGGAATACCCAGAAGGCGCAACAGACTCTGAAAGAACCTCATTACGGTAATTAGTGACTCAGTTCCGTCTAATAGAAGGGGACCTGTTCAAACGAACATCAGAAGGAATGTTGTTGAGATGTCTCACAGAACAGGAGGAACTATTGGTAATGCGATAAATGCACATGGGAGATTGCGGTCCACACATGAATGGGATAGCACTGGCTAAGACAATACAACACCAGGGATATTATTGGACAACAATAGTCATAGACTACATATCGGAAGTACGAAAGTGCCATGAGTACCAGATTTACGGTGATATCAGTTATCTACCCCCATCTGAACTCCATAGCTTATCTACTCCTTGGCCATTCTCAGGGTGGGGCGTCGATGTTATTGGCGAGATTCGGCCAAACTCGACTAATGGACATCGATTCATTATAGTAGCAGTCGATTACTTTTCAAAATGGGTGGAAGCCGTATCTTACACCAACATCAACGCTAAGAAGATGACCAAGTTCATTGAAAAGCACATATTCGCCCGATATGGCATTCCATATCACATTGTATCGGATAATGGGGTTCAATTCCAAGGAGCTACATCAAACCTAATGAGGAAATATGGGATCGAGCACCACCAGTCATCACCATACAGGCCACAAGCAAATGGGGCAGTAGAGGCAGCCAACAAGGTGATTAAGAAAATCCTGAGCAAGAAGGTTCGTTACTTACAAGGATTGGGATGATAAGTTGCCATTCGTAGTATGGGGATACAGAACCAGCGTCAAAACTCCAACCAATCAAACCCCTTTCTCGTTAGAGTATGGGATGGAAGCAGTTTTACTGGTGGAATTGGAAGTGAAATTGCTTCGAGTAGCACTAGAGGCGAGGTTAGAGGAGTCAGAATGGGCAAAGGCCAGATTTGAATAGTTGAATATGATTGACGAATAGTGGCTAAAGGCATTGGATCATTTACAGATGTACCAACAACGAATGGCAAAGGCATACAACAGTCGAGTTAGGGCCAAAAGCCAACCGTTAAAAGCATGAGACTTTGTTCTAAAACAAATGAGAAACTCAAATGTAGACCAACGGGGAAAGTTTCGCCCAAACTGGGAAGGTCCTTATGTCATTAAGAAAATCTTGAGCAAATGAGCTACCAAGATCATAGACATGGATGGAAATGAGTTTGTCAATCTAATTAATCAAGATAAGCTCAAGCGCTATCACGTGTAAAAATAAAAGAAATAAATTTACAAAAGCGGTACACCAAAAAAAAGAGAGAAACTAGTCTGTCAGATGGCACTTGGCTATCTGGGCAACAATTAGGACCATTCTTGTACAAAAGCCAGAAATGTCTGCTGAGTTGAAAACCCGTAAAGGGCGGCTCAGGAAAAAATTAGGACAAGGTGAGGAATAGAGGGACCGCGAGTGAGAAAACCTGCTCTAGGCTAACTGGTGGCAGGACTCAAATCATTGGAAAACTTGTACCCTTTTTAAAGTCATTCAATGAAATGTGTTATGTTTGTAAAGATTTATGTTTATGTTTATGTTTATATGAATAGTGTGCATACAGAATATAGTAAGTAAATAAAATTTGACAAAATTTCATAATCCAAGAATAAGCCAAAAACACAAGTCAGAAAACAAATGGCGAAAACAAATAAGATCTAAGGGTGCCAGTCATTCCACCATGCATGCTTCCTTGAAGTATGAGGAAGGGGGTCCAAACCATCTTCATCCCTCTCCCACTCACGAGACACCATAAAGTGCTGTTCAGCATCAGGGAGAACCTTGATCTCGCCGAGCCACAAATGTAGAACTCATCCGTATCTATGGTCTCCGGGATAGTGTAATCCAGTATAACAACTCGAGCGCGCGCCTAAAGCCTCCGTATAGTATCAGGTATGTCAGGATCAAAGTCGTGGAAATGGGTTGAACATAGAAACCTAGGAACCCATTACTGACGCCCATACTGCCTGCACAGACGAGAAGGGGAATAGAACGTGATGCCAAACAACCCCATCAGCAAAACTCCAAAATCATGGACATCAGTAACCACGAACGAAATCTCCAATCGAGGGCTGAGCCAACAAATTTCAAAAGCTCGATAGGAGCACAGAATCTCGACCCAAGCACCTTCACTCAGCGAACGATGGTCCTTCCTAGTAAAGCCTCTAGGACCATAATGCGAAGGGAGGTACCGAACCTTCCCTAAATGAGGATCAGCTGTCAAGTGAAGCTTCTCCAACAACCATACCTACATTAATTCATTTGTTTAAGCAAATAATTAAAATCAAGAAAGAAGGTGGTAAGGGAAGAGAATTACCTCGAGCAAGGTAGAATGGTCTCCTGCTAAGTCCAGGTTCATCGAAGCAGCATCTAAGTGAATCAGACTCTTAGCCAAAGCTAAAGTTGCAGGGGAAAGGCCTGTGGAGAGTGGGTCAATGACTGATAGCAAACGAAAAGGGGCAATCGCTCCAACCCCACAAACAAACTCCGCTAGAAGAAGTAGAGTCACCATCGAGGGCTAAGCTAGATGACTGCTGGGTGTATTCTCACACCAACTAAGGACAGCTTCAACCCGGAAGCCACCAACATCAGAGGGGGTTGATAAAAAGCTGCCACTGGACTCTAGGTTCTATAAACCCTTCAGCTCATCTTCACCTCCAAATTGGAAAGAAGGAAAGGTGAAGGATAGTCTTGCGGGGGATATTGGCATCGACTCCTTTGGAAAAGGGAGCTCTAGGATAGCATGAAACTCCTCAACCAAGGGGCAAAGCTCAAAGTCGGTGAAATGAAAAACATGAGTGGCAAGATCCCAGAACTTCAAAGCAACACGAATGAAAGCCATATTCACAGGCTTGGAAGTAAGGTATTGAAGACCTCGCAGACCAAAATGCTTAATCCTTCGCCAATTGGGTCCTAAATGGTGCTGAGAAAGACCCTAAGGAGCTCATTATTGGTCGACATCAGAAAGGAAGAGAGCTAAAGAAAATCCCTCAAGACCAGTGTTGCCTACACATATTAACAGCATACATTAGCATTAACATTTATACATACATATACGAAAAATATTCACAAACAAGCAAGCATATTCATAAAATAAAACACCACAGGTGAGGACCCGGCACTGCAAATGGCTAAAATCCCCTTTTCTTTCATAAATCAGAAGTTTTTTTTAAGATTCTACAAAGACGAGCTATCTAAAAAGTCCAGTTAGAAAAAAAGAGAGGGATCTAAAACTAAAGCTAAAAGGGAACTCTTAACCATGCACCGCCTATGTGTTATCTCCACCCACCGGATCTCGAGGCAACAGGGTGGATATCTCAAAATCCTCGGCACCTAGTCTCCCGGGAGTAACATCTGCTGAACCGGACACAGGCTGGGGAGTGCAAAGAAAACCGATATCCCATTCTGGAGAGAGGAATGACCCAACATCTGAGCTATCAAGCAGGGAATCGAGGTCAAATGTAAGAGGCTAGTGAAAGCCCGAGGTGGATGCTCGCGCTTCAGCTTTAGCCTGCTCTACTACAGCAACTCCTGATACTGAGCCTGCAAACTCTGGTGACTAGCCTTCAAACTCTGATATTGAGCCTCCAAACCCTGGTAACGGTCTCCCAGCTCCTGATGACTAACCTCAAGTCCATGATAGCGAGCATCTAGACTTGTATGGCGGATATCCAGTGACTGAAAGTGACCATTAAGCTCTTGGTAGTGTCGCTTGAATTCTTCTCTCCTCGTCGCCATATACTACAGTCATAAAACATGTCACGAAAATCACATCCATATACATAAGAAAATGACATTTCATGCATCACATATGACAGGTCGAGAAAATGCAACATACATGTGTAATCCCATCCTGTGAAATCATCAAGTCTCTCAATGTAAAGGAATGTCTGGCTACCCGATCCATCTCCTCACATATAACCTGCAAAAGGAAAGGAGTGAATAAATGAATGGCAAAACGCCCCCAAAGATCGCTGGTGATCTAATACTCACGTGAGTAGTGTTAGAAGGGTCGTAGGCTAACATATGGAAGCTCGGGGGAAGAGGCACCTGCCGTGAGGTCCCCATAGAACCCATCAAGTATAATGTAGAGTTAAGGGGAACCGCAAACCTCCCCTCAATGACGCTTACAGATGTACTCGAGTCCCCGATCGTAGCATTCAAACCAGGCACGCGAACCCTCTTCCGGGTAAATTCCTATAAAGATAGACAAACAGTAAAAAAGGGGATCAACATGGGTAAAATAATTAACAAATTTTATACCCAACATCCCACACTAGTGCCGCTAGCACCTGCACCGGAACCACCATCAACTCTCGGACCCTAACACGAGCAATAGGACACTCCGCCTCGGCCTGAGTCGGCGGGTGAAGCGAGAGCAGCCTCTCCCGAATAAAGGCCTTATAGTCACCACGCAGCTTGGAAAGCCTCATGCCATGATCCTCAAAGAGCACCTCCCGCTCATCGGGATTAGTGACCACCAAGTACGCCTACAACAGTCCAGTGGTAGGCATAGGCAAAATGCGCCTCTCGGATACTGGCTTAGTCAGCCAGAACTGAATACGCTCACCCAGGTACCACTCATGGGTCCTGGGCCCCTAAAGGATGAAGCGGTTGCGATCCACGTCTCATCGTATCTCCCTTGCCATATGATAGCTTGGAAGACCCCTCCATGGGTTGCGCTCCACCTAAAAAGAAAAAACGTTAAAGTCAGAATAAATCTAAAGATAAAAAGGTGATCATATACATAGAAACAAGGTCCATCACCTGCTCAAGAGTCAACTCGCAAAGATGCTGATAGTAGCTAGCAGAATCTAAAACATCCCCCTCGAAAGATGAAAAGATCCGAGCCATATGCCCGGCTTCCCCCGGAGCATCAGCAAACTGCGAGGTGATAAGGAACTGATAAAAGAAGGCCCATGCCTATAAAAATAAAGGGGTTAATTAAGATTAATCAATCAAAAAGACATACACAATTCACAAAATAAACAAACTATACATGAAGAACCATGGGGCAGCAACGCAATGCCCGTAAGAGGCCCCAAGTCAAGGGTAAAATAAGTCTGCGCTAGGATCGCCCATGGCCAGTTAAGGCCACTAACTCTGTCCAAGTCTGCTAACAGCTTAATCAAACCATAGTTGATCTCGCTGTTCGAGATCGGGAAAAATGTGACACTCAACAAGGTGGCCAAAAAGGACAGGATGTATAGAAGAACCTCGACCTCGGAAATGGACTGTCGACCCATCCAGTAATCAAACAACACGCTATAACTCAACGCCCGGCCTCTGGGCTCAACACCGAGCAGGCCTCTGATGCAATTACAAGCAATGGGAGCTTTGAAGAACCGCTCCAAAAAGGTGTCAAACCAGATCACAGTACCAGCCCATGGTAAACCAGTGATCGCTACAATATCAAAGGGAGTGATGGTAACCTCCCCGATCGAGAAATGGAAGGTGTATGAAATGTCACACCACCTCTAAGTAAGCGCAACCAATGTCGCATACGGCAATAATGTAGGCCGTAAAGATCTCACCAGAGGACCAAAACCGATGGCCTGAACAAGCTCGGGGTGAGAAGAGGCGTGATGATACCATGCCCGGATAGTGGTATATCCACCTGTGGGACAAAGCGTGGGGGACTACAAATGAAATAAAATAAAATAATACACATTTTGTTATTAAACACAAAAACAGCGAGAAAAACACCAAGATAATTGTTCTTTTAATTTCTATTAAATAATTTAGATCTAAAACACGTTTGGGTCCTGAACTTTATTTTCAAATCTTTTTTTCAAAAAAGTCCTCGGATATTCTCGGGTTTAAAACAAATTTAGAACCTAAGTTCTATTTGCTTCAATTATTTTCCAATCTCTTTTCCAAATAAAAGGAAAAATAAAAAAAAATCTGGCGAGCCCCCGGTGCCGCGCTAGGCATCTCTGGCGAGGGACCTGAAGGACCCTCGCCGAAATGTTTGGCGAGGGTCAGACCCTCGCCGAATTTCCTTGTTTCTGCCGAAAAAATTTCCGGCCAACCTGATTTGTCTTTATTTCAATTTTTCTAGGCTAAAATTCCACGACATGATTTAAGGATCGATTCCAATCTAGCTCCTAAACAGGATAAATTACACTAAAAATGATAAATAAGAATGTTATTAGTGAATACCTCGGTCCGGTAAAGGTGTGGCTGAGCTGGAAAATTAGGATCCAACGTCTCTACAGGGGAAGTAATTGTAAAACCCAGCATATTGTCGCTCGCTGCCAAACCATATGCGGTGTCAATATCAATGGAAAATACACCGGGATCATCGGTAGGTTGAGGAATGAAGTTAGAGGTAAGACGGAGTGCCCTGCCAGCACCCTTCGACAGCATGATTTCTAGAGAGAGGGGAGACCGAGAGTGTTTTAAAGAAAGAGGTAGAATATGAAAAGTGAGAAAATAAAGGAAGGGGAGCCCTATTTATAAAGAAAATAAATGGGCCCCACCTATTTATTTAGTATTTTCCAATGGGAGCCTCTTAACACTACGGAACGATGCACGGGATATCCCCAATATTCCTCAAACTCATCTAATTTATTTATCAATGTTTTAATTTTTGATTGAAGGGGAAAAAATTTTTGCTCCACATAAATTCAATCAAATAATTAAAACATTCATCATTAAATGTTATAACATTATTTTCCTTTTTTTCTGATTTATCACAAGAACCAAGTCAACATATTATTAAGGAAATTCAAAACATAACCGAAGAAGGAAACGGTTATCTCGACGGTTGAAGAAATAAATAGCCTCATTTATCAACCGAAGAATGAAACGGTTGCTGACTACAACGGGGACATCGTAGAAAGAAACGGTATACCCCCCTACAAGGGGCACCAAGTACCTAAAGGATTCTGAAGAAAGAAACGGATAAGCATACGAAGACACGCAGCCAGAAAGGAAGGCCTATTTTATCATCAATTGAGAATAGGAAATCACCAACCAAACCGGTCAGGTATTCTCTCTACCCCTCCGCTCTTTTCGTGTGATAACACTGGTTATACAACCAGTAATTATCACACGAGAGGCAGCTATGAGCACGGGATTTTGCACTAGCTTGCGCGTTCGATGATGACAGCTTTTTCGGGATTTTATCCTTGAATCACATAATTTTCGAGTATCCTAACGTATCCGAATGGGAATCCTCCTCGTCTCTAATTCAGAAAGACGTTTTCAATAAAATTATATAATTTTATTCAGAAATTAGTTAATTAAATAAAAAATACGAAAATACAAGAAAAATTCGAAAACGAAAACCCGGGGGTCTAAATCCCGGGCCACCTCGCCAGAACCCTTGGCGAGGCAACCTCACCAAGACCCTTGGCCAGGCCTCGCCAAGGGTTTGGCGAGGCTTCCATCGCCAATGTCCTTGGCAAGGCCTTGCCAAGGACACGGCGAGGAGCCTCGCCAAGATTTTCTCCGGCGAGGCCCCTTGCCAGAAAAAATTACATTTTTTAGATATTTCAGGATTTTCCTATAAATAGTAGGGTCTTTTTCGATAATCTAGATCTTGAAAATTATCAGATAAAATATAGCTTTAGAACAACTTTAATTTCCAAGAACAAGATGAACTTTTTTGGAATTCCAACACAATTTTTTTACCATAACTTAAGGGACGAGGAGAATTTTCAATGGCCGATCGGATATATTCGAAGTGGATTCATACCGTAAGGGTAAGCCTCTGAGTTCCTAGAATTGCAATTCCCGTGCTTTGAATCTTCTTCTTCTTCTTCTGATTTTATCTGTGAACTTAGGATTTTTATCATTTTATTTTATTTCAACTGTTGTAATTCTTCTTCAACTTTTTTCTTTATTAAAAGGAGATTTATGTTAGAACACCCCCACGAATGGAATAAAACATATTCCCGGATAACAGACCTCACCTTTCGCCATGCAAGCATTTTCATTAATTAAAATGAGCAACCAATGTGCTAATAAAATGGATAGTTTTTTTAACAAACACAATATCGCGATTGATTTTTTTTAGGCCACACGGGCCTCGCTAAATCCAAAATCAAACATACGAGCTATCCCCTATGCTAACCTTTGTGGATGCAGGTAGATTAGGATTAGATGTGTGTTTAGGATTTTAATTTTCCTTCAGGTATCGCAATTTCAATTTTTGTGAAATGTAATTAATAGGTTAGCCGATGGTTGCATACCCCGAATTTTGAAGCCTTGTAATCTCCATTTTTCGCTTTTACTTTCCGCATTTACTTACTATTTTATGGATGGTTTATTATACCTCTTTGTGAATGATTTATTATTTCGCAATACGTGAATTATGCATATAAACTCCAAAAATGACCTAAGGGCGAACATGCACAATTAAGAGAACACGGTTTTCTATAGATATAATTTAATGTGATCCAATGAGAAATAAGCAACTTATCCTAGACCCGAATCTCTGTGTCTCAGTGGGCCGTCCCCCGGACGTTAAGCCTCACAGGACTCTAATTCCTGGAAAGAGCTAATCCAGGTGGCGACTCCACACTAAGAGACGGTGGATTCGGGTTCAAACCGATCTAAAACGTTTTCGCCTTTTTCACTTTCAACCTCTTTTCCAGGTCCCCTACCCGGTGCACCTTTCTTTTTTCAAACACCCCGGTGGACCACGCCTCTCAGCCCACCGCTCCGTGTCACCCGCTCACACAAAGCGAGGTTAGCAATACAAGAGCTAGCCAAAATTATCAGTGTCCCTATGTCCCTCATTGCTGTTGTCCGTCTAATATAAATATTTTAAATATTATTATTAATTTAAATTAGTAATAATAATAATATTGAATAGCAGCAGAAATACTAAAAACAAGAACAATTGTGAAATAATATAAATAAAAATAGATATAATATTGTAAATACATATTTATAAAAATAACAGTATGACTTATTACAATCACAAATATTGTATACTAATAAAATAAAAAATAATTTTTTTTTGAAAACCTCCAGAGGAACGGTATGTTCCTCCTTTGGAAAAAGATTAGGGCGGGTGAAAATTTCGGGGCGCTTGTCCCTACTAGGTTGATGCGAGTCACTTACCCACAAAATACCCACTCCTCTTTTAATAAAAAGACCTATTCACAATTCCTGAATCACCCAAGTGTTACAAAAATATTCAAACACAATGAAACTAGCAATTGTCCCATATTGACAAAGATATCTGAGGTCATAAAAGAAATATAACGCTTTTTACAATGGAAGAAAAACCAACGCAAGTGAATACTTTTAGAAAAGATGTCATCAGGATCAAGGATGCCCTCAAAGACAAAGCGATTTCTTCTCTTCCAAAGTAGCCAAGTGATGACAAACCATAGGGAGGTCCCAAATTCACTGATCGAACCTTGCCAAAAGAAACTTTGTAATAATTCCCAAAAATTTAACAACGACGGTGGTAATGGAGTTGGGAGGTTTATCCATGATTGAAAATCTTGCCAAACATGAGCACTCTTATAGAAATGCAGCAAGACATGGTCAACACTCTCGTATTCATTGCAAAAAGGGCAAGTTGCGTCCCCAATAGAGTCAGCCGCGGGATAGGAGGAACTGATGGGTTGGTAGCCATTTGTGAAATACATGCCAAGCGAAAAACTTAATTTTCGATAAGAGACATGCACCCCAAATGATGTTGAAGTCTAGAACTGGTTTCGGCCGTCAATGAGTGTTGTAAAATTCAATGCAAAAAGAGGTTGCAGTGAACGCATGGTTGTTGTCGAAGCCCCACTCCATCTTGTCAGTCGAGATGCCAAACTGTAGCAGCCAGGTGTGAGATGTTGCGGTTGGAATAGTAGCAAGTTGCGACTGCTGAAGAACCGTAGCTTGAAATGAAGGGACTAGCTGCACAAGTCTCGGATTTGAACTTGAAATCTAGCCACAAAGGTGCCCGCAAAGTTTACGAAGAGAGATGCGCAATGAACGCTTCTAAATGGGCCTAGATAGACATCCAACAGAGAGAATAAAATGGCAGCCTCGTTCAACATTACATGATTTCATATTGCAAATCACGAAAAGATCCGGGAAAAAAAAGGTGAGTGATTGGTTTGATGTCCAATTATCATTCCAAAAAGATGCATTAATTCCATTCCCTATTGAAACATGACTGTTTGTGATTAGATGATCCCAAAAATCTACTCTTCGATAGCAACATGCAACAATATTCCTCCAAAATGGCGATAAATTTAAAGAATCATCTTCCTTAATATCTTTCCAATTTGAAAATCCGTGTGCGTCAACACAAATTGAGTGCCACAAAGAATCATAATTATATTCTCCTAGTTTCCAAAGCCATTTGCAAAGTAGGATAGAATTGACTAGATCAAAATTACAAATATATAATCCCACAAGATACAATGGCAAATTAACTGTAGCCCAACTCACTTTGCAATTACCATTCAAATTAGAATTACCCCACCATAAGAAGTGTCTTACTAATTTAGTCAAAGTAACATTGACCGAGGATGATAATCTAAACAGCGACATTAAATAAATTGGGAGAGCAGCAATTACTGATTTGATTAGAACAAGTCTACTTGCGTAAGAGAGGCATCTCTCCTTCCAATTTGAAAAGCACTTCTTGCATTTTGAAATTAATAGATCCCAGGATGAAATTGGTAGCCAATTGATACAAAAAGGGGGACCTGGATACACAATTGGGAATTTTTCCACCCAACATCGTAGAGATGATGCACATGATTGTAACAGAGTTTTCGAACAATTAATTTCGAGGAGTGAGCTCTTATGATAGTTAATTTTTAGGCCTGAAATTAGCTTAAAACATTTCAAAATTTGCATAAAAGGGGCAATTACAGTCGAATCTGCCAGAAGAAAGTCAAGTGTGTCATTCGCGAATATTGAAGTAACGAGATGTTGTTTTGAGAAGGTTATAATTTCAAGCCTAGAAGCAATCCCTCGTTAATTCTTGAGTTAACAAGTTGTTTTAGTCCCTCAACTGCTAAGATAAAAATAAAAAGCGATAGTGGATTGCCTTGTTTGACCCCTTTATGAAGACGGATCGGAGCACTTGGAGTACCATTAATGAGGATCGACGTGCTCGAGTGTTTTTTGCAATTGCAAAGCCAAGATATCTATTTATTGTCAAATCCCATTTTCGAGAGAACCACATCGATAAATTTCCAAGATACGCATTCAAAGGATTTGTGAAAGTCAAGTTTGAGCAAAAGACAAGGTTGGTGGGATAAATGTACACGATTTACGATCTCCGACGCCAAAAAGGAATAATCGTGAATGCTATGACCTTTGATGAAGGCGAATTGATTGTTCGAAACCAAGTTGGGAAAAATCGATTGAAGCCTTAATGTTAAAAGCTTTTCCACAATCTTATAAATACCATGGATTAGCGCAATCAGCCCAAATTTGGAAAGTGTGGCAGCTCCATGTTTTTTCGGGATCAACATCGTGTAAGATCCCTTAATACTCGAAGGCAGCTTGCGAGAGGCGTGGAATTCATGAATGAGGTTCATGATATTAGGATTAAGGTCTTCCCAAAAGCATTTGTAGAAGAAAAAATTAAAGCAATCACGTCCTGGTGATTTATTTTCTTCGCATTCTAGGATGCAATTCCAAACTTCTTCTTCAATGAAAAGCTCAATTAATGATAAATTTTACCTTTCGAAAAACCTCCTGAAATTCAATTATAGAGTGAGAAAGGAATGTCTGGGGCAGCAGTAAACAACGATGAGTAATAATTTCATGCAGCGTTGGTAATGTCCTCAACGCTTGAGGTTAATCTCCCATTAATTTGCAATTGAAGAATCCGATTGTTTCGATAGTGGGCTGATACCGTGCGATGGAAGAATGAGGTGTTGTTATCCCCCAAAAGAGTCCATGAGAGCCTAGATTGTTGATGGCGGAGGCTCTCTAAGTTGTTGCGGAGCTGCAGAAGTTCCATTTTATGCCACTGCAATTGAGATGATACCGTGGCTATTAGGGGGCGGGTTACGGCACTAGAAGTGTAGTCGAGAACTAATGTGTCAAGTTCCTTAATCCGCTTTAGGCTACCAAAATGAGATAAATGCCACAATTTTATAGCTTTGCCTAGATGTTGAAGACGGAATGCCAAATCTTTATCTCCATGCGAAGTTTGAATTTCAACCCAAGATTGTTTAATAAAGGGTAATAATTCCTTATTATCCCACCATGAATTTAGTTAGCGGAATGGGCATGGTCCTGAAGGGGGGGCTGATGTTGACCAAAAAATCAATGGGAAGTGGTCCGAAAGAGCGGAATCAATGGTGGATACTGACATGTTCGGCCATAGATCCGAGAAGTCTAAGGATGATAAAACTCGATTGTTCGCCACTTTTCTACTGATAAGTTTAATAGTTTGTTCACAAGATTTGGCTATATATCAATGGTGCGAAAAACATGTTCATGAAAAATATAGGTGTTGTCAGTATCTCTTATCAAATAGAAAAATGATGATAACTGCAAGTATACAGTTGCGATATAGTTTTAAAAGTTATTGATCCCACAGGGAAGGACTAGTTCTAAAGATCAACAAGGAAGGTAAAATAGAGAAAATAAAATATATAGAAGTAAAGGCTAGGAAAGAAAGATTAGAATGAAAAATGAGTAAATATAGGTATGAAAGATTAGAGAATCTGAATATATAGATTTTCCCTACGAAATAAGGATAGAAGAGAAAGAATGCAAGTTCAACAAAGATGTTACGATTCACTAAACTAATCTACAGACTCGGTACTAAATACCCAGATGTTCAATTATACGCCACAGAGCAACACATGAAATGACTATTCCAAATCTAGCACAAACGAATTAAGACAATTATATAAACCTGGACAACATCAATACAATGCTTAGTACGGGGTGCTCTCACATAGCCACATTTAGCAAGTTACCATTCCAAAAATGTTGGCTCACTAAACAGCGTCATATCACAGATCCAGTGATTATACATGATATTGTTAACCCCGAAATTACTCTTAAAATTAACTCCAATGCATATAACTTGATTAACATAAAAGATTTAACACGAAATACACATTATGACACATAGACATATCATAAACTTCGAAATAGAAAGTATAAGTAGAAAGCAAAGCAAAGTTGTAAGGTATGCAAGTGAAAGCTAAAGTTGATCAAACCATATCCACTCTTTAATGAGAGTCGTCAATTCCTGCAATTTTTGCGTCTGTTTTGAATTCGGTCTCGGACCGTACAGAACCTCCGCTAGGATGCTATTCCTTACGAATATCGAACAAACGAATATTGAAGAGCAAAAACTTTTATTGATAAGTGATTTGCAAGTACACTTGTACAATAATCGCTCAAGAATATAGAGAAATCTAGTGATCGAAACAAGGATTCGAATCACTTAAACATTTTCTCACTAACACTTATGAATGTAGCGAACCTCTATCTACACACTATGCACTATCTTTCACTCCTTTCTTCTCCACACCATGCACTCTATGATGCACGAAATTTGTGAGGATTGGAACCCTATTTATAGAGTTCGAAGGGTTGTGTCTATCCAAACAAAGGGTTGTGTCCATTGGTGAAAGATTGAATCTCTTGATTATGATTGGTTGAGAAGCTTTGATATAATCCACAATGGATAGACACCTTTTCATGATTGGTTTACTTCTGATAGGTGTCTTATTGTTGTTAGTTGATGGAGGTTGATGGTGGTTGATCATGCTTATCTGGCGGTTGGTAGTTAAGAAGATAAAACCAGAAAATCGTCCAAGTCGTGACCGTGATATATAAGACGCGATCATGAATCTTTGATTGGCAGACTTCTGTTTCTGAAGTGTACAAGTCACGACCGTGAATGATTGTCGTGACCGTGAATTGAGTTTTTCTTCAAAATTATCCTTGCAACTTCACCGATCTTCGATAGCTTCGATCCTAAGCCAAATCTTTAAGTTCTATGCATCTTTTTGCACCTTTTTCACTCTTTTTTCATAGAATTCCACTTTTGATCATTTTACTCCCACGATTTACTTAGTATCTATATTTGCATAAAAAACAACTACATACCACTT
>CATIWQ010013499.1:0-35891 GCA_949673415.1 Euphorbia schlechtendalii
ATCAGATCACGAAATCTAGAAATTTCTGAAAACATGAATGTTAATTTTATTGTGTTTTTATTGATATTTAGTGATTGAAAATTTAAGGATTTGAGATCCTTAATACATGAATTTATGTTGAATTATATTTATTATATCATATTGAAAGTATAAGAATTTTTATATATTTATTGCCCTTAGTAAACGAGTTGAAAATGGGTTCGGGTAGATTGGCGCCAATATAGGGGGGTGTAGTACTGTATAAACAAATGGAACTTTGTCTTCTAGCTTGACCGATATTGTGATATTGATTATATTGTTATTGATATGGAAGCTTCAGCTTTGGGCTTGTCCGATAAATTTTAATATATATATTGATATTGTGAAGAATTGATATTGAAGCTTCGGTTTCAGGGCTTATCCGCCCCCGTACCCACTACCGTTATTCACTTCCTAGTTTACTTTCGGCAAATATGATTCTAAGTTTGAATAATTTGATATAATTATTATTAGAGTTAATTGAAATTTTATAAAATTGGTTTTGTGTTTTTTTTCCATGTACAATTTGTCATATGAAAATTATTTAGCTTTATATTTATAACTTTATTTTTATATAAATCTATGTATTTTATTTGATAGCATTTTTGAGTTGATATTAGTGTACACCACTAAGCAAATTGCTTAGCGTGTAATTGTTTTCTACATGCAGATTAAGAAGCTCTATAGATAGTGTGGACCAAAGGGATATAAGTGGATCATTTTGAAGAATTCAAAAAGGAAAAGACTCCAGGTGGATTAAAGATTTCATGTAACATTTTGGTTTGTAAAATAATGGCATGTACTAGTTAGTGTGAGGAGTGAGAATTTTATTTCGATAATATTTGGAGTTTTCGTATATGAATATTGAAAGTGAATTTTTTTAAGTATTAATGTGAAATATGATGAATTAATAAGTTACTGATAATTACTGTTACCTAAAACTCCCGATCCGAGGGTGTTACAAAGGTGTTTTCTGTTGCAAGGTATAAAATGGAATAATTAGAAAATTGTTTTCCAGTTTTCTAAATTGAAAAACGTTACAACTAAATAACAATTTCCATTTTTCAGTTTTCCGAAAAAAAATTCCTGGAAAACTGCTCTTTTTTTCCACAATTAAAAAGACCCTGGATTTTTTAATGGTAATTTAAGAAACTTGCAAAAGCGTTAAGCTTAAATCTTAAATAAAAGCAACCTAATAATACAAATCTACATGAACAAATAAATGCATGTTCATGAAAATCCTTTCCTAAACTTAAACACGAACAACACGCATGCATAATCCTGAAATCCTTCCCAAAATTTAATTATGAAATCACCATACAAATAATAGCAAATACATACATTGTAAATAGACCTGTTCGTCGGGCCGGGCTGGGTTCGGGCCGGGTTTGGTGGACTTTTTAATAAAAATATTAACTCAAGCTCATACTTAAAAATTTCGGGCTCGGGCCGGGCTTACAAGGTAATTCCCAAGACCGGCCCGGGCCCGCAAATATTTTTTTATAAACTTTTATATTAAATTAAATAGAAAAAATATAAAATAAATCAGAATATATTTGAATTTTAAACACAATTGCATTGTGTACTTAAAATATTTAATATTTGGTAAAGTTTATTACAATGAAGTATATAAATTTAATAGTATAAAATATAAAATTTTAAAATAGTTATAAATTTAATGTATAAATATATAATAAAATAAATAAAATTGTTCATTGGACCGGATTTTGATCGGATTTGGATATTTATATAAAAACCAAACCCGACCCATAAAAATTAGGATTTTGACAGGCTCGGACTCGAACCGGATTTTTGAAAAAAATAAATGTCCAAACCCGATCTGTTGAAACTGGCTCGGGCCGCCCCGGCCCGGGAACAGGTATAATTGTAAACGTTTAACCATCATATCTACGTCAATATTCCTCAGTTTCCTCACCTTCTTATCCTACGCACCCTTTCATTCTAAGCTCACGTTAGCCTTTGTACTATGTTAGACGGCTGCTGATTGCTGTACTTGTACAGTTATACAGACCAAATTCCATCCTACGCATCCCCTGCGCACCCTAGATTCCTACCTATACTGTTTTTCTCACAGTCGCCAGCCATTACACGTGTCTTCTAGTATATCTTTCCACGTCACCACTGTATCCTTCTCTCTTGTTTTCTCTCCTCCTACCTTTATCCCCTTCCCCCCTCTCTCTATCTCTCTCTCGCTATTTCTAGGGTTTCCCCTTCATTCTACTGGATTACAGTACCTGATTCTCACCTACCATGGGGTCGATCCCCGATCCTGGCGAGTTAACGGAGTTGACTCAGCCGAGCTTTGATGATTTCCAGCGACAGACCTCGTTGATGACCAGCTGTACTCTTCTCTGGAAAGAGCTTTCCGATCATTTCACTTCTCTTGAGCATAATCTCCAGAAGAAATCTGAAGCTCTCAAGCATAAAGTTCAGGCGTTAGACCATGAAACCAAGGCCTCCCTCGCTTCTCTCAAGAAGCGAGAAGTAACTATTGATGGAAGCGTCGAGATCGTGCTTGACCGTGTGGATGAACACAAGGAAGCCGCTCTTAAGTCAATTGAGTGCGCCGATTCTGAAAATCCTGATGGTGAGGTTGATGATGGTGATGGCTTTTTGCAGCTTCTTAGATCTTTTTGTTTGAAAATGGAGTCAAGGGAGTTTTGGAAGTTTGTGATTAGGAAGAAGAAGGAGCTTGATGTGTTGAGGAGTCAGATTCCGATGGCTCTGGCGGAGTGTGTGGATCCTGCTAGGTTTGTGTTGGAAACTATTTCGGAGGTGTTTCCGGTTGATAAGAGAGGCGATAGGAACGAGAAAGGGAATGATTTGGGATGGGCTTGTGTCCTGACTTTGGAGAGCTTGATTCCCGTGGTTGTAGACCCTGTAATAGGCAAGTCCAGGTTGCTTGTCACTCCAAGGATCAAGGAGAGGGCTAAGGAGATTGCAGAGACCTGGAAGAAGAGCCTGGAAGAGCGGGGTGGGATTGAGAATGTGAAGACCCCTGATGTTCATACCTTTTTACAGCATTTGGTCACTTTTGGAATTGTGAAGAAGGAGGATGTGGATTTGTACAGGAAGCTTGTTATTGGCTCCGCTTGGCGTAAGCAGATGCCTAAGCTTGCCGTTTCACTTGGTTTGGGCGATAAAATGCCTGGTATGTTATTTCCTTGCTTCATTTTCATGATTTCAGTTCCTATTTTTGGTTAGATGTAGTTGAAATTTTGTTTCCCCTTGGAGTTATTTTACTTTACTGTCACCAACTGGTTTCTTGGTACTTAGTTTATTTCTTAGAGTTAGAAAACTCTTTGATTTTTGAGATATAATTGTATGAAAGACAGTCAACTTGTCATGATTTGAAGTTTCCATTTGGTTGTGTGTCTGTTTTGGAAACAGAGAGAAGAAGGAATATGGATTTGTGTGGATTAGGTTAATTTTTAAACATTGGTCAAGTAGATGTGTTCTTTTTGCGAGGAAAGTTGAACATCTTAAATGAGATTGGTGATAGCACTTGAAAAAATCCAGTTTTGGGATTTTTTTCCAGCAGAATTTAGGAAATATAGCTTCATATGATATGGCTATAATCTGAAGTTGAAAGTTTATGTTTCTTGTCAGATTTTCAAGGTTCACAATTGTAAATGCAATCAACAAACTAATGTTAGTATGTTACTGAGGGTTATTATTTTCAGTGAATATTTTTTTGCATGTTATTAATCAATTTTTGGCTATGCCTTTCTTTAAGTTTCAGACTTTCAGTTTGGTTTTCAGGAATATTTTCATATACCATGAACTCATGGCAAGGCCACCGCATTTTAATATTGTTTTTGTGATGGTTCTGAGACCTGTTGTCATATGCAGATATGATTGAGGAGCTTATTAGTCGGGGACAACAGCTTGATGCAGTACATTTCACTTATGAAGTAGGTCTTGTAGATAAGTTTCCCCCAGTTCCATTGTTGAAAGCATTTTTGAAGGATGCAAGGAAGGCTGCAGCTACCATTATGGAGGATCCTGATAATAGCGGTCGAGCTGGGGTAGTTTTTCAGTTTATTCATCGCAAATTTTTTATTTTGTTTTCCTATGCAATTTGGTTGCTAACTTCCTGGGAGGTTTTGTTGACTAAGGGAGTTGCACACTGAGTATCATGTTTTTCCTCCTATTCATGCTGATTAGTTTGTTCACTTTGCATGCATTGGTGCAGCACATGACACAAATAGTCTCCACCATTCATATAAACCCTATACTGATCATGTTTCCATCTAATGTATATTGTCACAGGTTGAAATGTTATGTTTCTCCCAATGTGGTAGATGTCATGACTCGTGTGAAATGTTGTTTTGCAAGTGCTTTGAGATTTTGTTTGTTCAGTTTTACAAGATAAAGAGTCAAGTGTGTTTGGTAGGTATTTCTAGCATTGTCTATGAATGTCACTATGTGGGTTTAGTCTCATTTAACAACGGAATTCATTCCCCTTCTTGGATATTTTAGTTAATGGTGCTCATGCTGTATTGTCTTGGATATGGACACTAGTTTTCATGTCTGGTGTAAGATAATGTAAGATGCACGTAGAAATAGAAATTCAATAGTATATAAAGGTAAAGGCTCTGACAATTTAAACTTCTGAGCAATAATTATGATGCTTTTGCATACAGTGTTCTTCTATAAAGGAAACTCATTTATATCTCTTGTTTACATGTCGCTTCCTCGTAGCAACTTGCTTCTAGGAAGGAACAGTCAGCACTGCGTGCCGTGATAAAGTGCATCGAAGAATACAAACTGGAGGCGCAATTCCCACCAGAGAACCTCAAGAAAAGGCTTGAGCAGCTGGAGAAGACCAAGACAGAGAAGAAGAGGCCAGCAGCCGTCCCTGCCAACAAGAGGACACGTGCCAGCAATAACGGACCAATGCCACCAGCCAAGGCAGGCCGTCTGATGAATGCTTACGTGTCATCTTTCCCAGCCCCGCCCGCATTTGTCCGATCTCCCTCTCACACACAGTACCCAACTGGCGTGCCAGCATATGCATCTCCACCGCCACCTGTTTACGGCAGCCTGAGCCCGCCCTCCCCATATGCATACTCCCCCGAGGCCGCCCCCCCTCCGCCCATGGCTGCCACATATCCCGGTGCTCCTTTGAATTATCCTGCATATGGAGGATATGGTAATGGGTTCGCACCGGCTTATCAGCAGGCTTACTACCGATAGACGTGACTCAATGAAGATGGTAACCCACTGATATGATGACCCCCCTTAAAATCTTGTTTTTTGCATTTTCTCAGCTGGCTTGTGTGTAATCACTAACCTTATTAATGGTAGCGATGTGTGTTTTAATTATAACTGTTTATGCTTCTTGCTTTGCTTGCATTGTGAGAAGTTGTATTTCTAATGTTGATCAAACTGTAGTACTAGGTGATTGTGAATGTATTCCTGTTGGAAAAACATAACCTATGTTGATGCACTGAATTACAAGTACTATTTCTAGGTTTAGTAGCTAAACAAAAATGTTGTCTTGATTCTTGTTTTGATTTGTTTTTGTTTCTTTTGGATTCATCTATCCATCTTGCTTAAATCAATTGGTTAAAACTAGACGGCATCTGATTCCACTGGAGAACTCTTCTTCAGGGGTCAATATTTCTTTAATCCGTCCTTTTTGTGTAAGAGATTAATGGTAGAAACATGGGAGTCAGTTAGAGAACGTTTGAATTTTGTATTTCCGCAGCTTGAAGTCTATTTTCGCTGGGAAATACTTATTGTATTTAAGATGTTGCCTCTTCACTATCACTTGGTGAGGCAAAATTTCTCTTTCAAATGTTACAGGTACATGCGGTATGATAAGACTCATTTAAATGTGTTCCATTTAAAATAGAAATAGAGATTTACAGTTGAGCTTCATTTTGCCCATTAGAGCAAAGCAACCACGTAACTGTCAGGATGAATAAAATTTTCTGCATCTACCGTTACAATGCATTAAAGGCCGCCGCTCAAATTCGGGAGTATCTATAGAATTGCCTACAGAATGTTTCATGTTTTAGACAAATGAGAACTGAAAATGGCTTATGAACTTTCAAGGAAATCACTAGTTTCTCATCAGAACTGAATCATCATTTCCTGCTGAGTCTTTACTTCCTGCTCAAAGGTTTTCGCCAGTACCACTAACACGAAAGCATGGCTGTAAAAACTCCGAGCAAATCACAATGTCAAATATGTTAAAAGAGTTAAACCTTTTTCCATTGGTCAGGGATCAAGTACCAATTTCAGACCGTTATCATATTGAGCTTATCGATCACAATAGTTGACATGTCTAGTCAAAGTATAATTCATGCTTTGAAAAGATAGGACAGAGAAACTGAAGAAGCACAAAAAATTCCTAATGGAGCATTTTGTGAGCAGGTTAACGATCACGGAGATTCTGACTTCGATCAGATTATAATATGAGGCAATCTACAGGATTGATAGGGCGAGAAAAGAAGGGAGATTATGGGGTAAGCTTCAGATTTTATACCTGTTTTTGGCTGTGTATTGTGTATTCATCATCATTAGGAGCTGTTGTTCATGGCTAAGCAATCAGTTTTTTATTTTACGTCCTAAGTTCTTGAGTTTGATAATAGTCTGTATCAACCTGAGTTTTACTGTGTTTTTATCTACCTATTAAAAGCATAATCAATTGAAAGACACATTCAATCACCCAAAAATGCCCTAATTTCCATTAGTTCTACTGCACTGAACAAAACCAAGATCAGATAGACACTCGAAAGACATAAAAATGGAAACTTAAAATCTTAAACATGAAAAAGGAAGATCAAAATTTCAGTCATTAGCAGTAGCAAGTTGCAGAGCCAACAAATCCTCTTCAGGGATAGTTCTAATATGACAATCAGACGTTGGATAAGCAGCACAGAGCAGTGCATAGCCACGCTCCACCACGTCATCACTAAGCATACCCTCACTCTGGTCAACTGTGCCAGCTATAAGCTTAGCTGGGCAAGTCATGCACACTCCAAGCTTGCAATCATGGGGCACGGACAGCCCCGAGTCCAATGCCTTTGACAGAATGGTCTCATCTGGTTCAACCTCCATCTCTGTTGTTTGGCCTTCATGTTCAATTACCACTTTGTACGACCTAATTAGGGTCTTTGAAAGGGAGGTTCTTGGTGTTCTGTAATGGAGTTTGGAGGAAGGTAGGGTTGTGGGCATGGTTTGTTTTGTGAGATTGAAGGTGGGAGATGGAGTGAAATGAAGGGCTGCCATCGCTTCTTTTCTTTGGTTGGGCGGAAAATGGAGATGCTGTCTTTCATTTGTGGTTACTATACTGTCTGATACGATAAGGTTTGCTCCCTCTTTCCTATTCCCATTTAGCCGTTTGACTTTCAACTTTTTGGAACAAATTGATCCTTCTTTTTCCAACTTAATCACAAAAATTTGCTCTATAATTCAAATATTACAATTTCATTTTATCTAAATTACTCTTGGAGTTAAACCCATAATTTTAAAATTTTAAAGTATAATAAGTGAAATAAGAATGTCGTGATCGGGAATTTTACAAAATCAATCTAACAAGGTAATTTTTGCTTATTATGTCATTAATTATAATAATAAAGGAGACTAATCAGACATAGTTTGGATGATGCATCTACAAAATGAATGGGGTGATCAGGGTTCGAATCCTGATCCTTGTAATTATTTCAAAAAAAATAATAATAAAGGATTAACATGATAATAAATAATTTGCAGTGGACTGGTTATAATAAATTAATCTGATTAGTGAAAAATTATTTATTGATGCATAACACTTCATATATTTATTTTTTTATTTTTAACTAGTATATTTCATGAAAATATGTGGGTATTAAACTTCTTTTTTAGTTTTTTTTGCCTTCTCCTCATCAAATAATGAGTTTAAGTATTTGGTATTTAGTTATATCTACTAACACAACTAGTTTTTTGACTTCGGAAACACAGATTTGTTTTTAAAAAAATGAACATAATTGCAACTGTAATTGATAACAAACGAACCAAGTCTATCCTTTTGATTTTCTTTTCCTTCTCATAAAAAAAGACAATTGAATTTAAAAAAAAAAGAACACAATACGCAGCCTAAACCTGCGTTTTGATATATAGTATTAAATGAACCAAAAAGAAATCGACTCTCCGCGAAAGCCTTTCTCACTCTGCCTTGCTTGTCCATTTCCCGGTGTTCCATTGCCGTCTGATTTTGCAAGTGCGTCGCCGTTGGTTTGCTACTGATGCTCGCTAATCTCAAAAAGGTAACAAACTAGAGAGAGAATCAGTTATAGAGAGAGAAGAAATCTATTATTCAAGTCATGAAAACTTCTGATACAAGAGTTTGCTGTATTTATACAACACAGCTCAGGAGCTGAAGAACAACTGGAAGAAACGCAAAAAGTAGAAGAAGAACTAAACGCTACGTTTGGGTAATACATGAAACGCACCGTTTAACTAAACAGAAATACAGCAAAAGAAAATAAATGTGGACCAATAAGAGATGCTCAATCCAAACGGCTAGTACAGTATTTTTATCATCGCATCATCTACCTTGGCCGCCCGTCCTGCTTCTTCATATCTGTCCTCCTCCTAATTATCCGCCTCATCGCCCTACCAAAAGCTTTCACAACTCAAGGTATCACTTTTTGTCTTCGAAATTTTGATATTCTGTGTAGTTAGGGTTTTATGGTAGTTCTTGACTTCTTGTTACTTATGATCAAACTGCTTCATACTCTCCCCATTCTTCTTTCAAAATTACCTAAGATTGCTTACTAAATGTAATCAGTTGATTATCTGGTTTTCATAAAACCTAGTCATTGTAAAGCTTTGAACTTGAATTCGCTGCGGATTTGGAGTTACTGTCTGTGTTTTAGCTAATTCGAAGAGGTGAGCTGAAATTTCTATTGCATATTTATGGGTTAGGGTAGGATTAAGCATCCAGTTTTTAGTTTGATAAGGTTTTATGCAGTACATAATATAGAGCTAAGATAGCCTGATTAATATTAAATCTTTATATCGAAGTGATATCACTCATAATGAAATGTATGACAAGCAATCTCAAGTTCTTTTTATGAGGGTCATGGTAGTCAAGGCGTAAGCGCAACCGAGTTCATATAAAATAAACAATTTTTCACTTCACTTAAAAGGAAATTCAAGTATTCAAAGTTCACTCCTTATGGAGCTATTTCCTATATAAATACAGAATCATATCGATTACTCATTACAGAATACACAGATTATTCAAACTTCAAAGACCTGAAACAGGATTGTCAACAAAACAGAAAAACAAGACACAATAATTGATTAACATATTTCAAGCAAGCACAAAACTTCAAATGTTATAATATTTTAAATTGATGGAAGTAAGCTTTATATAGTGTTAGTATTTTAGTGTAATTGGATCGACTAGTTGACCAATGTGATCGCACTAATTCATTGAACAAGTCGGGAGGGTGGGGAGTGCACACTTGTTTGATTTCTATCACGATATTTAGATTTCAGAGGTCCGGGGCAAAGCCCCTGGTAATGGGGTCCGAAAGGCGGCAACCCCTGGCTGGGGTCGAGCTACTAGGTTAGCTCGAAAAAGAAAAGTTTATTATTTTCGAATAAATGTACTATTGTAAAAATTTGTTTTCGGGTGAATTTTTGAAAATTATGTATATAATTTAACCCTGAAAGTCATGTTTTTGGACCAAAATAACCCTAAAAATTCATTTATATGAGCCTGAATTGCGCCCTGTGCCTAAGCCACTAAGGCGCGCTCTTTTGTAACATACACTGCTTAACAAGCTTGGAGGCGCCAACTGTGCTGCCCTATGCGCCTAAGGCAGGCCTTTAATTACACCCTGATGGGGTTATTAGTAGATCTTATGACTTACTGATTGCAGGTATCTCTTGGTGAAGTTCTTCAAATGATTTGAATCCTGCTTATGCTGACCTACATTGATGAATGCATGATTCTGTTCAATGATGTTATTTTCCTTTTGTATTTATCAGAGAATCATGGCGAGCAACGAACCAATAAATGAACAAGCAGTTGTAAACACGTACACTGCTATGAGATCTGAGTTAAATCAGATCTACTCTAAGATTACTGAACTTGAGATGGAAGTAAGCGAGCATTCATTAGTCATCAATGCCATTCAACCCCTTCACCCTTCCAGAAGGTGCTGCCGAATGATTGGAGGTGTGCTAGTCGAAAGGACCGTCAAGGAGGTCTTGCCTGCTGTCCAGCGCAACAAAGAGGGGATCTAGGAGGTAATTTTGAGACTTAAAGAAGCCTTGGAAAAGAAGAAAAAGGACATCGTGGAGTTCGAATCTAAATACAAAATTAGGATGAGAAAGCCTGAGAATGAGGTGAAAGATGATAGTGCTAAGAAAGAAGGAACTTCTCAGGGAGTTCTTATTGGTCCTGCAAACGAATAACGTTTCTTTCTTGTGCTTGCTGTCAAATGTTTTGTTGAACATCTGGTATTTCAAGATCATGATTGTAGACTAGCTGATACGGGTTTTTTTTCATTCTAAATGATAGATTACTACAGGCTGCTATGTAATGGTTTTTGCTTCCTCAAGAGTTTCATTTTAGAATTAATATACTATCTAGGCCTGATACATCAACACCTACTTAAAGTTGGTTCAGAAAAACGGATGTCACCCTCAACTTTCAAAAAGACAAGTTGCCCCCTTAACTTGGCAAAAAAGATCAGACACGTGGCATTGAGAGTGTTAACTGGTGCATTTTTGCCAAGTTAAGGGGAGTAATGGTATTTTTTTTCAAGTTAAGAGTAACATTCGATTTTCTAAACCAACTTTAAAGAAGTGTTTTTACATTTGACCTGCTATCTATAAAGTCTGCATGATGGTTTGAACTTTGAAGGGTCTTGTAACAATTCAATTTGGGATCTATAAGCAAAGACTTCAGGTCATTTTTTCAAATAAATCGTGTTCTTTTAGACCGAATGAGCTGAAATGAATTAGTTTATAAAAGCGGAATACAATGTAACTAAATTAAAATAACAAAATTTCCAATTTACAAAAGCATGCACATTCTCCAAATTAAAAAAGAAAAAAAATTGACACAAATTTCCAACACTATAGATCAGCTAAAGAAATCTTGTACACCTCTACCAGCAAAAACCCTATCAGACAACTCGGCCAAAACGGCATTGACAGTAAGCAAAACGACACTAGAACCGGCGATGACTCCGAGCACCACACCAGTGGTCCCTAATACTTTGCCAAACGCAGGCCACTCTATCTCTTGAATCTCCTCGGCAACACCGCTCAACAAATCCCCTTCTTTCTCTTCCTTCCTCTCCATCATTGCCTTCTTGATTTCCGCCCCAAGCTCGCTCACCTCGCCCACGGCCTCCGATTCCGTGCTCTCCTGATCCTTGCTCTCTTCCACAGCTCTCGCAGTTGAAGCTCTGCTTCTCAATTGTTTGTGAAGTGAAAGAGAAGGTGGTAGTTTTAGTGGTCGGCAGTGGTAAATTCGGTTTAATCTCGAGGTCGCCGTCAACGGCGGAGGAGTGAGCGGAAGTCTTAGGGAGGCGGCAGGGATTGCCATCAGTGTCGTTTGGATGTCGAGATTGTGTTCTGGTGGATAGAATCAATTACCTTTCTCTCTAGGATGAGCTTCAGATTACAAAATAGGTTGGGCCTTTGGCTTCCGGCCCATTTTAATACCAGATCCGGATATAGTCCCTGCTAAATAAACATATAAGAACTAATTATAAAATATTAATAATATTTTTTATTTTTAACAATACATAGATTGTTTACTTTTTATCAGCCGATCAAATTTCATCGGAGTCGCCAAAGATAGTAAAAAAACAATCGTTATTTTGTAAGGAAAACATAAATTAACTTTAAAAAATCACAGTTTACATAAGTATTGTGCTTGTTTAGAAGAAAAAGTGTGACGTGGAAACAAACAAGTTAATCAACAGTATGAATATCTATTTTAACAAGATAGTATTTACATCAAACACAATATACATTTGTGGACATGTGAGAGAGACTGAATTGAAAGTGTAATTCATATATGTTGTGTTTGTATCATGGGTCATTAAAAAATTATGTCACAAGCTACAAAAACTTACAGTTTACACAAGATGATAAGTGTTAAATTTAGGAAAATTAATCAAAATAATATAAAATCATATAGTTAGCTTGATGGATTAATAATTAATGACACAACTATTTTATACTTGGATGATTATACAATACTTGATAAGGTATTGAAAAATAACACAACTCTAATCATAAAATTTTGGATTAATTTCACCTACAGTACATTAACTATACTTATAATCTCAATTTGGTACATGAACTTTATTTCTTCTCATTAACATACATGAATTTGTATATTACCTTTCAGTATACTTATTTTACCTATAATCACAGGTTTTAAAGACTTAAATAAGCCCGACTATAACTAAGTACCCGTTTTATCCCTCGTCTAATATTATCCCACCTTATTTTTCCTCTTTAATTCATCAATTTTCTCATTCACCAGATATTTCATTTGTTTCTTGTCTCTCTTCCATATAATAATTTTACTGCTAATCTCTATTAGAGTAGCCTCAAATTGAAGAAAAGTAGAAATCACATTTCCCAACTATCACCGTATGCTCTAGCTCTAATTAATTTGATTTGATTTTTTCTTGTGTATTCTCTTGGGCACAACCAAATGAAGGAATAGACCTTCTCATTCAATTGAATGGTTTTTATTTCTTCTCTAAATTTCATTTTTCTCTCTTTATAATCGCATAAATCTATCTTTTCAATATTCCCAATTTATTTAGAAATCTAATGTAAGGAAATTATTCTTCAAGATCCCCAATTCATAAAAAAAATGTTTTGATGCATAAAGAAGAATAAGAAAAATTAGGTAAAATAAAAGATACTCGAACAACAGGAAGAAAAATATATAAGGATGGTTATCCTAATGTGTTTTTCTATTTTGCAGTATGAGCTTTTGTTCATAGTTGATAAAATTAAATTTTATGAATCGACATTGAAAGAGGATGAGTTGGAGATGGGGGTATAAAGGGTAATAAAGTATGGATTATGTCTCATCAAATTCTTAAAACCTGTGATTATAGGTATAATGATCATACTAAAAGGTAATACACAAGTTCACGTATGTAATGGGAAAATATGTAGTTCATGTACCAAACTGAAACTATGAGTATAGTTGACGTATCATAGGCGAAATTAACCCTGAAATTTTATTATAATATGATTATCCAATAAAAAAAAATCAGATACGTGGAATTTCCATTCCAAAGACCTGCCACGTCTCCTTCCTAGTACATTTTCAATTTCCTTTCAATTAATTACTTTCTTTTATTTCTCAAAGAAATTACTTTCCTTACCAACAAAAGAATGTTTCTTTTCACCCCAGTTTCTTCCATTTTCAATTTATGTGCTTAGTTTGATGCATTCTTCTCTTCTCCGATAACGGAATAGAAAAAAGAACATTCCCAAGTTCATCAATTAACCTAATCCTCAATTAATAACCCAACTCGCCCATGAAAATGAGTCAAACTCAAATTAGTACCAAAATCAAATCAATCATAGATTTCATTTCTTCTCTTGGTTCCTTCGAGGCTTATTTCTCCGACATAAAATCACCTTCTGATGAACTCCATTCTCTCCCCTCTCAAGTCAATTTTTGTTCACTCATGTCTCTGCCGTTAAAATCAATAACTCTTAATTTCACAGGTCAAGTTTGAATCTAGAATAATATTTTCAAGAATTGCAAACAATTTTGATTTAATAACACCATCTTTTTAAATTCGCCGAGGAAGCCCTACATCAAAGAGCTCTAAAATTATTTCATCCCTTTAGTTTTGTCATCTTTATGACTTTATCACTCATTCTAATATCAAATTCGAAATTATAGGAATGTGTTCACGATTGAAAAGAATTGAACTTGAGCTTCAAAATTGAATATCAATACATAGATTACATTGCATACTTTTGTCAATAGAAGATGGCCTTTACGCCAAGACCATTTAGGTTCATAGGTTTTGATTGTGGATTCAAAATATCATAACAGAGAGATTTGAGGAAGAAAAATAGAAGATAAGTTTGTTCATGTGTAACAGTGTTTGATAGTGAATTGTGGAAGAAGCATCTACACCGTTTGTTAATAAACAATTACTTTATTTAAAGGGGTTTGGATTTGGTAACGTAGGAAAGAACGGGTATTATTGTACAATAGCAAAGATTGCAATACATTGACAACTACCATAATTTTTTTTTATATTTTATTATTTGGAGGAAAATAAAAGTGTCTATATGGTAAATATTGTGTTGTTGTTAGCTGACAGTTGTTTTTGTATTGCAACTAAACATTTAAAACTAATATTTGATATCAATAAACTAAAAAAAATCTAATTTGTAAAAACGGCTTGTAGTAAGTATTTTGTATAGAGGTGGTGAAAGTCAAAACAATTATTTATGTCGATAACACATACTGACCGAGTAGTATCTCCTACATATCTACAGAGAAAATACTCCAGTGTGCAAAAGCCAAAACCAAAGCTATTGGATTCAAATGAATACAATTTCCGAGGGATCAAAATTAAACAAAAGTCGTGAGATTAATTTTTAAATCCACAATCGAACAAAGCCTCTACTCTTTTACCGTGTTTAAAATCTGTTACAGAAGTCAGCCAAAATAACTGGTGATATAAACAGAATCTTGATTGGCCAGAAAGCAAAGAACTCTATCCAAAATTCACTTCCCTATTTATTGATGTAAAAGTTTATAACCTGACAATTCTTGTCACATTTGAGTGAAACTATACAAAATTATGGGGTCAAATCCATAAATAAATTATTCATGTGTACCAATAGTGCTAAGATCTTAAATTGTACAAATAAGGCCAAAGTTGTAATTAAGGCAAAATTCAAGTGACCCTTTATTTAATTTTCCCACATTTTGAGTTCTGCATGTTCCTCACTAATTCAAATTATTTAAGTAAAGCCGAACCAATTATCCTTTGATCAGTTAACAACTAATATTAACAAGTGTTTTCCGTAGTATTTATCGAGACCTCTAAGATGGCTAACACCTTAGTGCTGAGTTATTGATCCGTTATTTGATTTCATGCCTTGACTATTTTTACTACAATTTTTCATATAATGCTTTGTTGCATATGAAAGAAGAACTCATAGATATGTATTAAAAATGAAAAGCAAAAGTAAAGTTGGACAATAACAAGACAAAAATTACTCTCCCTGGCCTGTTGAATTGTCGGTTCTTTTCCTAGAAATTGCGGGTTTCTATACATTTTTATAATCTTTTATTTCAATGGGAGCAAGTATGGAAATCAAATGAGTTCATCTTTATGATATTAAGTTTCTAAGTGCAAACTTTGTATAAAAAGAGAGATTATAAATATATAAGATTTAGTTCAACTAATAACGTTTGTCGAGTATGAATAAAGAGACTCGTATTTGAATCCCGCTAAATTTTCTTATAAAAAGAGGTGATGAATCTGTGTTACTAATGAAAGTATGGGAGAAGTGGAGGCATGAAAATTTGGAAATTACACGAGAGGTCATATATTAATCAAGGAATGAGATAGTTTAACCAGAAAATTATACAACCATTGAATACTTTATTCACGAGTAATCTGCACCGTATATACATTTTCATCATGTATACTAATGATCTTCAAAATGTTACTATAATATTCAGTCATTGGTAAACATATTGAATGAGTATTTTAGAGTCATTTTCACATCACGGTTAACTACATTTAATGGGCATTTTATACACATTACTGAGTCATTGAACATTGAAAACCGCCTTCTTTTATAAATATTTACATTTGATTTTCGAATTCAGGATCTCCTTCTTTTTTAGAATTGTACCAATTGATTTACAATGGAAACATTTATAAAAAATTTTTGATAGTATTTGCTCATGGGACTTACATTTAATAAACAGGCCATCCATACAAATGGATAGAATGTATATAATATTATTTCGACTTTTGTATAAATTTCCATCTAACGTGGAATACTGAAAATATGAATATGAATATAAATTTATATTTGTGATGTATCAGTTCTAACCTTATTCATACTAGTTAAATGCATAACACAGTGACGAATCCAGAATTTTTTTACCTTAGTGTCCATATATATTAAATTATAAATTAAAATAATTTCTTAAATTCAATATTTATCGATGTCAATTAGTAATTTTTATTAGATAGTTATTCAATCCAGAACATATATATGTGAATTCATTAAGATGTATACTATAAATTTCTTCATACATTATATTTTTTTCAAAATTTATAGATAAATTCAACATTTATTGATGTTCAGTTAATAATTTTATTGGGGTCCTTAATTTTTTTTAACTATATTTTTATATTATTTTTTAAAAATTTGTAGGTCCAAGGACCTCCCTTGTGAATGTGTGGCTTCTCCACTTCATCAACACCTCCTTCAACTTAATAGCAGAAGTTTGGTGTCATCTTTAACTTTTAAAAATTTCAATCAACTTTTTTATTTGATAAAAGTGAAACAATTTACCACTCAATACCATATTTCAAAATCTGGTTGGTTTAACTTTTCAAATATATAATTTTTTTCATTTTTTCTCTCCCAAACCAGAAGTTGACATGTGACATTGAGATGGGTAAACTAATGCATTTGTTAAGTTGAGGGGGTTAATTGAAACTTTTAAAAATTTAGGATGATATCAAATTTTTGTTACCTAGTTAAAGAGGGTGTTGATGTATTTCGACTGTATTAGACTAACTTATACACAAGATAGCATTTGCTTTTCCGTATATAATAAATTAGTTCTTTGTATAAATTTACCTCATACGGCCTTGGCTCCAAAAAATGTGTCTTTTATGGGAAATTAAAAAAAAAAATAACACATTATTAAACAATGTTATAGTGAGATTGTCTTTTGATTCAAGTTTGTACTATGCATATTTTTGTCTCTGTTTATATGTTTATTAATTTGGAATCATTTTCTTCCACGTCTCATTACTCATCTATTTGTTTTTGGGAGGTTTTCAATAGCAACTTTTTTTCATTCATTAATAATTCATTATCTAAAACCAGTTATAGATTAATTATATAAAAGGAATACACTAATTAATTAAATCCCACCAAATGTCATGACTTTAGTTAATATATTTGAAAGCACATATATGATGACAAATGGTCTGGTGTTAGCCTTACCTAAACCAACTAACTAGCCGGGTAAATATATTAAATATTATTATGCATGAGTGCAATTTATTTCCTTTTTTAAGTGATATTAGTTTAATTAAAATATCTGTCTTTTTGTTATCGATAATAGTTAGTATCTCTTTGGATCCTGTTGGCTTGTCTAATGTCTTTAGCTGCATCATGAAAACAACAAATTTACCCTCAATTATATCTATATGTTGTTGTTTGCTACTCAAATATAGCCTATGGTTCTTTTGAAGGATTCAAGTTATTAATCCAAAGTTTACGTAAATTATTCCTTTCTAATAATTCATCAAAAAAGTAAATTATTCCATTATAATAATATATATCCTTGATCTCATAGAGTTTTTTTGTAAGTAATCCCTTAAAAATATCAGAAGCACCAGCTACCAACCTCGATTAAGGGATCATGTTCTTTTATACTTCATATTTATATGAAACTAATCTGAAATTAGTAAAACCAGCTTACAATATGTGATGCACGTTTTATTTTCATGAGGTATGGAAATGTTTATAATTCCCTCATAATAAAACTAAAAACGAAACAAATCATGGGGCATTATAAATACTAGTTGTTAACATAGTCAAATAATGACAGACGCGTGCATGCCACGCAAAACTCCCAGGCGGATTACATCCGCCTGAAGCAGGGAAAGATGTTACAATAAGGCTAGGAATGTTCCTGCCAATCTAGACAGATCTCATCTGCCCCGAGAGTAAAGTCTCGGTAATCATCCAGGCGGACTGTATCCGCCCCAAATTTGGAAGAAACCAAGTCTTCCCCAATCTCAGAGAAACGTCCAGGCGGCTACCAAGTTGAGTCGGCTCGTCCGCCTAGACCGACCCCGACGCCTCGGGAGCAAAGAGTTCAATTAAAACTCTGAGTCTCCAAAAAGATCTCCATAATTGGAACTCTCATTTCAGATAAACTTTATCCAGTCAACAGGATAAAGATCCATTCAAACTATAACTCTAGATGATTCACACTTTGGATCAGACTTGGGGAAGTTCAATGAGTATAAAAGGACCCTTTGGGTCACGACGCAAAGGTACGTATTCTAAAAACGCAAGATACTCCCTGCATCCTCTCTAAAATCTGATCTAACTTAAGCATCAGAGAGGCTACGCCGGTCACATGGCTAGTCCCCCATAACAACGTTCATTGTTTTGCAGAAACCTTCAGACCACAACGAAGAGGAGCATTGGAGTTAACTTCAGTTAGCAAGTTAGCGCGTGAAACCACGTTCCAGGCTAATTTAACATTGGTGCGATGAGCGTGGACTGAATTTACTTACTCAGGCGAGAATCTCAGTTCACAAGAACATTCGGATAATCTAAAAATTTCAATTCCTAGTCAATCTCAAATGGCTCACAACAAAACAAGCAGTCATCCCCCAACCACAGGGACAAATGTCACAGGGGTGCCACCGCCTAAGACTGGTGAACGCCCCCAATGTGACAGACCCGTAGGAGGAGATAACCCACTCCTCTAGTTGTAACAAAAATACAAAATTACCTCATAAGAGATGGAGGCATATCGAAAATCAGTTGTTGAGACGAACAACTCTTCCGGCGTGATGTACGGAGATCTGAGCAAAGCTGGCTTGGTCATATCCAGGCGGAATACAGTGCTGCCTCGTAACTTGATCGACGATTTTAACAGCGCATTGCTGGGGCTTATGCCACCCAATCTCACAACATCACCTAGCCACCTTTCACGCCCATCATACCTCACACAAATCCCCAGATCACTTCCACCACACTCTCGACAACCTCAGATATCATAACCACCCAACCCATGGGACTGAATTCAGCCAGACAATCAACACAGTTGTCATTACTCCAGGGACTAGTATCGGCCATGAAAGATGGTCAGATTCCGCCCGGAGACATAGGGTCAACGTTGGCCGCCATCCAAGGATTAGGAACAGGTACGCAGCTTGAACAGATCCCAAAAACAAGAAATTTAAATCGGGTTGTCGAGCCGGAAAGTGAAGAGGAAGATGGCCCAGAGTTCGAGAAGAAAGCTAAGAAGGTTTTTGCAAAACTGGCTGTACCTTATAAGGAGGCAACATCAAGAACCAATTTTTCACCTTTCAAGAAAAACATCCTCGACCAGACATTGCCCAGGCTCGTCTACATGCCTACTTTTGATAAATATACAAGAAAAGATGACCCAAATTATCACGCTGCTGACTTTAAGAATCGAATGGAAATGGCGGGAGCAACTGAGGCATATATATGCCAATACTTTTCAACCACATTGGACGGACCTACGGCTTGATGGTTCACCTCTTTGCCCCCTAACTCCATAGGGAGCTGGGACAAACTCAGTGACGTATTCTGCAAACATTTTTTGGGCTCCGCTTCGGTTGGATTGGTAACGAGGAGCCTACATGAAATTGTGCAAGGCCTAGAGAAAAGCCTCCATGAATACTACAATCACTTCAATGAAGCCTGCCTGGACGTACGAGACTTGGATTTCAGCATCGCCAAAGAGGCAATATTGAAAAGTACACGGAGTCGAGATCTTAGGAATGCAATCCTCACTGGGCATCCCAAAAGCCTCCAACAAATGCTCGGAATGGCCAAAGATTTGATTCCAGCATATGAAATAAATTTCAACCGAAGGAAAGAAAGTTAGGGCAGGGAAACAAAGAGAGAGGATAGATAGAGATTTGATGACAAGAGGTGGAAAAATCGAGGCGGATCTAGTCGAGGTAGATATCTTGAAGAAGACCATCCTAGGCTGAATGCATCTTTGAGCTAGATACTAGTAGCTATAAAAAAGACCCCGAAGAGAAAAAACATTTGTTTCCCTAAAATCTCTGACGGAGTCTCTTTGGGACGGGATTTGAACAAATATTGCGATTACCACAGAGCTAAAGGTCATCACATGGATGACTGCAGATTGCTGGCTGATATAGTGCACTGGCTGATCAAAGCTAGTAAGTTTAGCCAGTTCGTGAAGGGAATCACCAAGAGACATGAAAGGAGGGAGGAAATCGAAGATGAGAGAGAAGATGACTCAAACAAAAAGTCTGGCGGAATAAAAGGAGTAATAATGGTGATTGCAGGTGGACCATAATTCGAGTCACCCCAAAAGAAAGCTAAAGGTTCGTCTAGCAAAAAGAACAATGTAGAAAGTGAGGCGGAAATCTTGAAGCTATTCAGGAAAAACTCGTTAGTCGAAAAACAGCATGCTGACCCCATAGCCGTCGAAGCAATGATAGAAAATTTCATGGTGAGAAGGATCCTTTTGGACACTGGCAATTCTGTGAATATCATCACCAAAAGTGTTGTCGAGAAATTAGGAGTACATCACTCTCGAATTCAAGCCGGATGCTCACCACTCATCGGGATCAATGGACAGCCCATACAATCCTTGGGAGAATTCACATTGGAGGTGGAAATGGGAAGCCTCAAACAAAAATTCCGCGGGAAAGTAGAGTTTACCATCGTTGACATCTCAATGGGCTTCAATATCATATTAGGAACACCTTTCCAAACTGAAACCCGCGTACTTATCTCCCCAATGGACTTGGTGTTTCACATACCAACTACAAAAGAGATCGCAATAATAATTGGCAACCCCCAAGTAGCTCAAGAGGCATACCTGGCCTCATTGCACAGAGAATCACTCCTGATGGAAGAAGAGTTTGAGATGGACCGGTCGAAGAAAATTGAGGCTGCTGAGGAGCTGGAAGAGCTCAAAGTTTGCCTAGAACGCTCGCTTAAAATTGGGAGAAGCCTTTGTAACGATGCAAAGGTAGAAATAATTTGCGCCCTTACTGATCAACAACATATTTTTTCATGGTCATCTGAAGACCTCGTGGGTGTCAAACCTGAGGTCATGCAACACAAGCTAAACTTAAACCCAAGCGTCGAGCCAGTCATTCAAAAGAAAACGAAGCTTGCACCTGAGAGACAGAGAGCCATTGAAGAAGAAGTAAGCAAGCTCTTAAAAGCTGGACACATTAGAGAAGTCCAATATCCAAGCTAGTTATCCAATGTTGTATTTTTAAAAAAACCGAGTAGAGCCTACAGAATGTGTGTAGACTTCACTAATGTGAATAAAGCGACTCTGAAATATGCTTACCCGCTTCCAAGCATGGATCAATTGGCGGATGCAACGACAGGCTATGCGGTCTACTCGTTGTTAGACGCCAAATGCAGGTGTAACCAAATACCCATGCACCCCGCTGATGAAGAAAAAACATCCTTCATAACCCACCAAGGCACCTACTGTTACACGATCATGCCCTTTGGCTTGAAGAACGCAGGTGCAACTTATCAAAGGTTAATTAATGAGATATTCCGTGACAAGATAGGAAAGTCAGTGGAAGTCTAATTGGATAATATGATAATCAAGAGCAGAAATGAGGCGGAACATGCAGAAGACATCCGAAGGGTTTTCAAAGTATTGCAAGAATATCGCCTGAAACTCAATCAGGAAAATGCACATTTGGAGTGAAAGGTGACAAATTCTTGGGGTTAATGATTTCCCAAAGAGAGATAGAGGCTAACCCAGAGAAAATCAAGGCAATTCTTAAAATGGAACCGCCTCGAACCCCAAATGAAGTCCAAAGATTAAATGGCAGAGTCAATGCATTGGGAAGATTTATATCTTTCTCATCCAAAAGATGCATGCCTTTCTACAAGGCAATAAAGAAAGATAAAGTCTTCAAATGAGATCAACCCTGCCAAGAAGCTTTCGAAGAGCTAAAGAAACTCCAAGGAGAACCACCACTCCTTAGCAGACCCTAGCCGGATGACACATTGTACATGTACCCCTGGCCACTACTGACGAGGTGGTAGGAAAAATGCTGATTCGAGAGGAAGGATAAGACCAATTCCTAATTTACTACACTAGCAAAGTGCTGAGAAACGCTGAGCTCAGATACCCTCGAATTGAAAAACTCGCCCTGACCTTGATCTCAGCCTCCACTCGGCTGAGACCCTACTTCCAGGCCCACACAGTTATAGTGAGGACCAATTTTCCACTAAAAAAAGTCCTCCAACATCCTGAAACATTGGGGAGACTAGCTGAGTGGGCTATCCGATTGGGGGAGCATGACATAAGATTTGAAAGTAGAAGTGCCATGAAAGCTTAAGATCTGGCGAACTTTGTGGTAGAATTCACGTGGCTCAAGCCCACCAAAGAAATCAAAACTGAAGAATGGGAAATCCTCATGGATGGAGCATCCTCTCATGAAGGAGACGGAGTCGGCGTATACATTCGAGGCCCTAGAAAAATCAGATTCTCCTACGTAGCCAAGCTAGCCTTCCCCGCGACCAACAATGCGGTAGAATACGAGGTAGTCTTCAAAGGGCTAGAGCTAGCCCGAGAGATAGCACCAGATCAATTATTGCTCAACAATGACTCAAGGCTGGTCGTAAACCAGATTAATCGAAACTTCGAAACAAAATATGTAGAAATGGCAAAGTATCTCTCAAAGGTAAGAAATCTTATAGAGATACTAGAGTCAAAAGGAGTAGCCTGGAAAATTGAACATATTCCCAGGAAAGAAAACGAGTGGGCTGATGAATTAGCCAAGGCGGCTTCAAGCAAAGAACAATGAAAAAACCTCACATGCCGGTATGAGGTAATCACCCACCCAAACAATGAAATGGAGGTGAGCTTATTAATAGAGAAATGAGATCTTGGGTGGATAAAATCCATCTACGATTACCTTGCCACAAACAAACTGCCTGATGATAAGATTGAGGCTACCAAAACTTTTAAGGAAAGCCATGCGGTTTTCTTTACTAAACAGGGAGCTTTATAGAAAATCATACTCTGACGCTTAGAAAAAGTGCATAACCGCTTAAGAAGGAGCCAAAATTCATATAAGAACTCCATGAAGGAGACTGTACCAAGCGGTTGTGACATTAGTCAGGAGAGCAAGTCTCGCTGGCTTTTATTGGGAGTTTATGAACCTGGACACGGAGACATACTTCAAGTCCGGCCACTAATGTTAAATTCATTCACAAAAGTCTCACGTCCCTCACGCAATGTAGCATCCCCTTCTAACTGCATGGCCATTGACAACATGGGGAATTGACATTGTAGTACCTCTTCTTGAAGCGAGCGGACAAAGAAAATGGATCCTAGTGGCCATTGACCATTTTACAAAATGGGTTGAGGTGGTCACCCTCAGTAGTATCACACTAGAAAGGGTGCTAGATTTTGTCAAAAAGAACATCATTATACGATCTGGAGTACCACACCGAATCATCTTAGAAAATGGTACGCAATTCACATCCAGCAAGTTCCAAGATTTCTACAAAGAGTTGAAGATTGAGAACCACTTTAGCTTAGTGGCTCACCCACAGACTAATGGCCAGATGGAAATTACAAATAAAACACTCGGTCAAGGAATAAAGAAAAGAGTGATAGAAAGAAAGGGAGTCTGGCCAGATGAGTTGGTTAATGTTCTATGGGTATACCGAACAACCCCATGTACATCTACCGGAGAAACACCTTTTTCAATGATCTATGGGGTCGAGGTGGTTCTACCCATCGAATTCAGTCCACCATCTGATCGAGTGGCCTACTACATGGAGAAAGAGAATGACATCAACATGAGATATCATCTTGATGATCTACAAGAGAAACAGGAGAGGGCGTGCATCCTTATGGCTGCCTACAAAGTTAGGATCGCCAAATACCATGACAGGAAGGTCATAGAAATCGGCCTCTAAGAAGGCAACATGGTCCACAAGGACGCAACAGCCTCACAAGTGCGAGAAGGAAAAGGTAAGTTATGGGTGAATTGGGAAGGCCCCTATAAAGTTTCACAAGTTATTGGACCAGCAACCTACAAGTTACAGACCATGAAAGGAAAGGAGGTCCCAAGAACGTGGAGCATAACAAAGCTTAGGCCATATTACATGGCTTATGACTCTTAGAGGGATCTAGGCGGCCGTACGCTTTTCCTTTTAAGGACTTTTTCCCAATGGATTTTATCCTAAAAGTTTTTAAAGAGGCGGCGCACCCTTAGAAGACATAGATGACCGGATACGTAGAATTCCTGGATGTGCTTTTAAATTTATTCAATAAAAAGTAATTAATTTCAAAACGTGCACATTTAAGTACTGATCATACTTTGAGATTGCACAAACAATGAAATGAAAGCGCTTAAAATATTCAGGCGGCCACAAAGCATAAGACCTAGAAAACTACAAAATGGCGAACATAAGGCCATTAAGGCGGCTCAAACGCATAAGACCTAAATATCATAAAATGCCAAACATAAGGCCATTGAGGCGGCTCAAATGCATAAGAACTAAATTTCATGGCAAACATAAGGCTATTAAGGCGGCTTAAAAGCATAATACCTAAATATCATAAAGTGGCAAACATAAGGCCATTGAGGCGGCTCAAACGCATAAGACCTAAATATCATGGTAAACATAAGGCCATTAAGGCGGCTCAAATGCATAAAACCTAAATATCATAAAATAGCAAATATAAGGCCATTGAGGTGACTCAAACGCATAAGACCTAAACAACATAGCAAGTATAAGATCGTTGAGGTGGCTTAAAAAGCATAAGACCTAAAATATCAGTAAATGATGAATAAAAAAACCATGAAGGAGGTAAAATAAATAGTAAATGAGCCATTCAAACGGTAAAAAGATACAAAGAAATTCAATAACGCTTAATGTAGAAAAATAATATATCATTAGAAGGCCCAACAAGGCCGAAATATTCTTACAAAAATGTTGAAAATACAAATAAAGCTAAAATCTATGCTCCAAGGTGGGTCGATTCAACATCATCTCCTTTCTCCGGCTCCTCCTTCGCCGACTCATCCAGAGCATCTCCTACTCGTCACGCTTGTTGGGATGCTTCACTCCTATCAAAAGGTCCTTGGGAAGATCAAGATGGCGAGTCCAACAAGCCTCAAAAACCAGACGGCCTTATTCGTGGCCATCCACCTCCATGTTGAGCATAGCTTGGCTATAATCCAACACTACTTTAGGAACCTCCGCCTCGTATTTTGAGATGGTGTTCTGCAAGTTATCCCGATCCGAAGCCAGCTCCTCAACCCTCTTTTGGGATAACTCCGCCTTTTTGTTAGCCTCCTCCAACTGCCGGCTCAACTCGACCTTGGCCGCCTCAAGCTCTTCGACCTTCTTATTGACATTCTCTAGCTCATGAGTCGTGAGCTCATGAGTCTGCTCCAGTCGCATCATGTTCTGACTATTCCGTGTCAATTCAGCTACCCGAGAAGCCATCTGAAACACCAACGTGTTATAAATGGTAAAAGAAAATGGAATATAAATGATGAACAAAGAGGAAAGAACCTCAGTAGACATCTTGAACAGAGTCTTGGATGACTAAAGCAGACTCTTAGCTGCCAGATCATTCTTCTCCGAGGGGAGGGGCAAGATTATCCTCAACACTCTCTGGATCAAGGTGGTATAAATCGAAGGATTACCCTCACCCGTGAAGGAAAGAAGATTCGCCTGGAGAGACTCAGGGCTAACCCGCTTGGAGGAGTCAGCAGGAATGTCCAAATTGAAGCTCTAAAACAAAGAAACTGCTTAAGAACCAAACAAAAAGGTTAAAAAGGAGAATACTAAATTCTTACGAGCTGGAGGGTAGTCTCTACAGCTGCAGGAGAATGAGGCGGCTCCGCGATAAACTCAGGAACCTCCTCAGCAGCTTGAGCCTTGCGCTTCCTTTTCCGCTTGCTGGGATCTTTGCCTCATATGCTGGGAACTACATTTACAAGTCCAGGCTCCACTTGTTCAATAGAACGTTTGTTACCCTTTGATCCCTTGGCAGCTTATTGCATAAGTTCACCGGTTGAGGGAAAATTAAACACTGAAAAGAAAGGAAAATAAGTAAATACTTGGAAAATCTTCTGACCCGGAGTGATAAATGTGATTCGACTGGCCCGGCTCAATAATTTTCTAATATTTTTTACCATCCCCCAGCTAATGTTCTGGCACGGCCACATCCCCTTCGTAAGGGCCTTAAAAACCTCTACCCTATTATCTTAGCCGGTAAAGTTGCAGGCCAAATTGGGAGAAAGATTCCACTCAGTCGAAAACCAGGGATAGCGATCCTCTTGTTTAATAAAAATAAAGTAACTCGTGAAGTTCTTCATCGAATCCACTTTATTCGTGAATCTGTAGAAGCCGCCTCGATGAGCAAAATGATATAAATCCTCACTTGCGGTCTTCCTCAATGAAGCTATTCGCTTGAAGAACTCGACGTCAAAAAGTATCTCTAAACCGGTGCAGATAAGGTAATGCCCAACTAAATCTATCTAAGCGTTGGAATGAAATTGAGCCGGACTAAGGCGAAATGCTCTCAAAACTTCACTTAAACCCTCAGGAAGTGGATAAGCCTGACAAAATTTGGTCCATATAAACACCAAAATTCCCCTCAAGCGGGCGAGTGATCCGCTGTTCTTTGGAGGGAAGCGCCACTTCACACTCTTTGAGCCAAGGGAAAACTTCCATCTCAAACTCCAAGTCAACATAATCCTGAACCAACTCAATCAGCTCGACCTGGGGAGTCCTATTTACTATCTCCCTAACTTTTCCTTGTCCCCTAGACATAGTCTCAGAATGAGTAGCCACATGCCACCTCATGGGGCGAGCCACGCTCCTCTTCATCCTATGCACGTGAGACGAGACTATGACAGATTTCTGGGGTGGCACTGGGGGGAACAAAGCCATCTCCTCATCTATATTAGCCCAGGCCGAGGTAGAAGAGGATTGAGAAGACGAGGCGGACTCGCTGCGAGATGCTTGATTCTCACCTGGCTCGGACATGGATTCTGTCAATCAGGGTTCCCTAGAGGTTGAGACATAATTAGTATAATCTACGTTCAAAGGTTTGAAGCACTTGGAGTTCATCTCAGCTAATTCCCTACTAAATTGGCTACTAGTGGACGAGGTGAAATCAGTCATTGCCACCTATTAAAAATCCTAATCAGTTGAAGATATCCTAAAGTATCCTAAGTTAGCTCGAGGCAGCACAAACAATATTCAAATTACCTACGTTGGTATTTCAGATCTAAATAGCAAGGAGAATGAACAAACAACATTCATATCAATTGAATAGAAATCTCATATCTAGCAAGTGTTCTGGGAAAAACAGAAAAACATATGAACAAGCAATTCTGGGAAATAGAAAGGGGCCTTAATGTAAAATTTCTTTCCTAACCAATTGATCAAAGCATGATTAAACAACCATTAACGAAGAATCAGGGGTAAACTAGAATGAGTTTAAGGTTAAAACATCCCACAAATCAAAATAGCAGAGAGAAGAGCTAAGATTGTAACGTTCTTGCAGAAAAGCAACAAATAATGAATCAATAATAGAAGTGGAACAAAAGAAAGATGGAAACTTACTTGTATAGAGAATATGCTTAATCGGAGAAGCTTGAGGAAAGAAAAGGTGATTGACGGAGCTTGAGCACAAAATTGCCGGAGAAGAAGAAAAGAAGTTGCAGAAATGGTAAAAGGAGAAATTGGAACCCTTATATAGAGCTGAAAGGGCATATGAGGGGACGCTTTCCCCATGAAGGACATGTGGCGCGCTGCCTGCCTCACATTTAAAATTTGAAAAGATGTGAACTTTTCATCTTAGCGCACAAGACATGTATGCCCTAGACACGTGTCCTCATTGATAAATTCACTTGGACCAAGTGGATCCCAAACACAAGCTCCTAAAGAAGCTCTCACACTAACTTCTCTTAACATAGACAATACAGGCCACGCGAGACCCCTAGGTGGATTATATCTGCCTGGAGTAGAGAAAGATATTACGATGAGGCTAGGAATGTTCTTGCCAATCTAGGCAGATCCCATCCGCCCCGAGTGTAAAGCCGCGGTGATTATCTAGGCAGACTGAATCCACCCCAAATTTGGAAGAAACCAAGTCTTCCCCCAATCTCAGAGAAATGTACAGGCGATCACCAAGCTGAGTCGGCTTGTCCGCCTGGACCGACCCCGATGCCTCGGGAATATAGAGTCCAATTAAGAGTCTAAGTCCGCAAAAGAGACCTCAATAATTGGAACTCCCAATTCAGATAAACTTTATCTTATCAACAAGATAAAGATTCACTCTAGTTGATTCACATTATTGGATCAAACCAGGAGATGTTCAAGGAGTATAAAAAGACCATTTGGGTCACCATGCAAAGGTACGTATTCTAAATTCACTAAAAACTCCCTACCTCCTCTCTTAAATTCGATCTAACTTAAGCATTAGAGAGGCTACTTCAGTCACACGGCTAGTCCCCCATAGCAACATCCGTTATTTTGCAGAAGCCTTCAGACCACGACGAAGACGAGCTCGGAGTCAACTTCAGTCAACAAGTTAGCGCGTGGAACCACATTCCAAGCTAACTTAACACATTATAATTACAAACTTTTAGATGAGAAATATTTGGCTCATGACCAAAAACTATTGTAGGGGAACTAATCAATATAAGTTTTTGGTCTTAGGAAATATTGCACATCTCACACTTATATATGAAGATTGGTTCACATAATAATTAGTCATGCAATCAAATGTAGATATTTATTATATGTTACTATGAAACCATTTTAAGTATGAACATATGAGTATGTTTAAGTTTAATCTCAATTGATATAAAAAAAACAAATGTGTCCATTTAGTTGTGATTGTACTTCTTCAAGAAGTGTATTTATATCATTAACTAAATGATTTAAATTGTGGATTAGTCCACATATATCACATTATGTGCTTTCTACAAATAATATGGAATTCACTTTCGATCTTATTTTTAGAAGGTTTGTGTGATTAATTTTCCTTGCGAACAAGTAACATGAAGAAATTTCTAGTTTCTTAATAGATGCCCATGTACATTTATACCATTTATTTCATCGTTATCAAACTAGAATGAAATAGTGATTGTGCCAAATTTCATCAATATTTGAATCTATAAACTTCTATTTTATAGTTAAATTAACCTAAAATATGTTTATAATATAGACATTCTTTAATTTCTCCACTCGCAGTAGTAATATAATATTCATTTATGCGAATATCTATAATACTAGATAAAATTCTTTGAGAATTTAAGGGAAATAATGTATTATTTATAATAATCTTTGTCCCCTTTACAACATTATTAATACAGGCTCTTTTAGGCCATTGTAAACTGCTTATCCCATTTACACATAATATTTGCTTTTTCGGAGCCTTTAACAATTTTTTTGCTACCCAACATTGGCATTTTTGTCATTAGCCATGACGTCAATCAATATCGAAAAAAAATTTTCTTTGATTTACCACTCCTAGTTGTAATTATTGTCATCAATTTGATTTTTCAATCTAGTGAAATCATTTATCAATTTTACAATTTCACTTTGGGTGGAAAATGTTCATCAATTTTATAAAACCACATCGCATGGAGATTATTCATCAAATTTATTCTTCCACTTCAGGTAGCATATGGAAATATATTATTTTAAAGATCTGCTGGATCTTAAATAGTCTACTATCATAATAAAAATTTGACAATTACAACATCATTTACAGATCAAATTTAATCATATAAAATTACAAAAAAACTAATAATATACATCACTCAATGTTTTGATGAGTCAAACTGGGGAATTTGCTAACTCTTGTAGAAATAAAAATCATTCCTCATTATCATCATTTCTGTGAATATAAATATAAAAAATAATGAGGAAAATAAGATCATTTATAAAATATTAGCATAACAAAAATTGAAATTTGAGAAAAAAAACTTCCCCATCATCAAATTCTATGAATCTTTGTAATGTGCATCACCCCAATATTATAATCATCATATCAATCAGATAATATTCTTGTTAGTATTGATCATGGAGCGAACTCGTGCTGATAACGTGTTGTAAATTAATAAAAATCAACAAGAATACACAATAGATGAATAGGTAGAGAAATATATAATAACAAGGATGGAGAGAAAGTAACACATAATTCTCTTACTATATTTCTTTGTACAACAAACTTATATTTAAAGGTAAAGGTTAAGTACTTGTAGAGAAATAAGTTACACACATTAATGTATATAAATGGTGGAGGGTTAATGAACATCAGTTCTATATATCTTACATATAAACATATATTTACAAAAATTTTGAGTATAGAGAGTAAACTGAAATCTTAGTTACAGATTTACAGCAACCTAACAATTGGGAAAATTACTTACCAAAGGTCAAAACTTTTATTTTTTAGATTAAAAAAGAATTGAAGAAGTCGGAATTTGATCTTTGAGTCATCCCTATATAATTTTTGTGGATGTACCAATTGAACCAAGAGTAATTGGTACCAAAAGTCCAAAACAAATTGAATCTTGGATTGGGGAAATCAGGAAAGGGAATAAAAATTGCTTGTTCCCTTTTTTGTTGTTTGTTTGTCAATTTGAGTTTTTTCATCACCCAATATCATTTATTTTATTACCCCTAACTCCTTTGTCCCATTCCCCTCACTCACCTAGTTAATGTCATTTTCTTTCCTTATTTCTAATCTACTTAGCAATTCTAATAACTGTTATAATAAATATTATTAATCATATTAATAATTATTAATAATTAATAAATAAATAAAATTAATATTATAACTTTGGAAAATAATTCCAATTCAGAATAAGATTCTAAGAATTTCTCTAAAAGTAAGAGATTCGTTCTATTTAGGATGAAAATCTATCATATTAAAGCGATAATATCAAATCAATAGATGTAGTCCTTGTGGGACTATAAATTCCTAATCCTAATGTATTTAGGACCATCTAAATGCCTATATAAATGCATCAATACCTCAAATGTATGATATCTGATTCTCATTATTCTCTTAATTTTATCGGAAACTTAAGCATTGGAGAGGTTACGCCAATCACATGGTCATGCAACTTAAGTAGCATGATTTTTTTGTATTTTGAGGTAATGATTTAAAAGGAGTAATTCCTACGACAGTTGCAAAACTAAGAAAGCTTCAGGTAATTTAGGTAATTTATCTTACATCGATAGACTAAATGAGTATATACGTTCAAAACTATGTGTTGCACAAAGTTTGGTTGCCATATCTTTTGAGGAAAATGAGCTCTTTGGAAATGTTCCTTCTTGCTTTGGTAATCTCTTTTATTTGAGATATCTGTTTTTACAATCCAACAAGCTCAGTTTTACTATTACCCTCACCTTATGGAAGCTTAAGGATATCTTTGAATCGGCCATGTCATCAAATTCTCTTTGTGTGTCTCTTCTCTAAGTGGACAAGGAATCAAATCCCGACTCTTTTTAATTCTCCATACATTTTTAAAAAATATGATTCAGCGATGCAGCTGAATATCAAAGAACAATCAAAACATTAAATTTGTAGTCGGATTCAATTGAAAAACTTCAACAGAGATCAGACTCTCCCCTTAATCTCTAGAAATCACAAAAACTAGAGAAATAAGAAAAATTCTTTTGAAAATTATTAGATGGAAAAAAAACTGAAATTGACATTGCTTTTCTCCTTTAAATAGGCTAGGGAAACTAGGGTTAAAACCCGAAACTAAAAGACAAGCACAACAACTTTTATAACATTGCAATTAAGTCCTAAAAATAGAAAAACACAAAATTAAAGGCCTAAGTGATGTTTTTTGATAAAAAAATAACATAGTTCATGGCAAAGCGATGACTTTTGATCCTTGGTCCATTTCCGATGAGAAAACACATCAGAAACACAAAAATCTGACATTGCTAAAATTAACCACTTTGATGGTCCACTTTCTCCATGTACACTAACTCCCTCTCATCTACATCATCTTCTTCGGGGTGGACAGATTCATCCTCGAATTATCGTCGTTAGAAGAGTCACCATAGAAAGGCACAAGATGTTTGATGTTGAGTACATCTGCAATACGAAAATGACTTGGTAGCTTCAATTAGTAAGCATTCAGGTTGATCTTCTCAATCACCTCCACTAAACCAATTTTCTTTGCAGCCAGCTTGTCGTACTCTCCAATAGAAAAATGGTCCTTAGTCAATATAGCATACACATAATCTCCCACCTTGAACTCTAAATGCCTATGTCTCTTATCAGTTGCAGCCTTATACTTAGCGTTGGACTATGCTCAATTATTCTAAACTATTTTTTGCACCCCCTGCAAGTATTCTATCAATTTTTCAACTAGCTTATGAACTCGAACTTTGTTAAGAAGTGAAAGTAAATTTAATGGACCGCGAGGCAGAATTGCGTAAATGATCTGAAATGGACTAAACCCAGTATTGTAATTAATAACATGGTTGTGGGTCAACTCTTCTTAGCACAACTTCAAATTCCAGCTCTTCACATGCTCTCCAACAAGGCATCGCAACATATTTCCCAATGAAGGATTTACTACTTTGGTCTGTCCATTGCTTTGAGGATGATAAGCACTCCTGAAATCCATTCAATTGTTCACCATTTTTCATAAGCTACACCAGAAATGACTCAAAAATCAAGTATCCCGATCAGAAATAATGCATTTTGGTTGATTGTGTAGCTTGTATACTTCCTAAAAGTATAATTTGGCTACTCTCACAGTATCATTATAATTTGGCTACTATCACAGTATCATTAATCTTCTTGCACGGGATAAAATGAACCATCTTTGAGAACCTATCAACCACAACATAGGTTGAGTCATTCCCACATTGGATGCGAGGTAGTCCCAACACAAAGTCCATGCCAACATCATCACCAGGCTTATCAGGGATCGGTAATGGCAATGTATAATCCAACATTGCCCATAACTTGATTCGTGATTCACATAAAGGTACTAGGGGAGTTTTACAAACCAAAAGGCATTACCAACCACTCATACGGTCCTTCCCTAGTTTTGAAAGTAGTTTTCCACTCATCACCATGACGAATACGAATTTGGTGATACGCACTCTTTACATCTAGTTTAGTAAACAATGTGGCACCACTAAGCTGGTTTAATAAAGCATCAAATCGAAGAATGGGAAAATGATACCTGATTATGATTCTATTGATAGCTCGACTATTAACACACATTATCCAGTTCCCGTCCTTCTTCAGGATCAATAAAGCATGTAAAACATAAGAACTCAAACTCTCCCGAATTAAACCCTTGGATATAAATTCTACCACCTTCCTATGCAACTCTTCATGCTCCGTGGCACTTATTTTGTAATGAGGTTTGTTAGGAATCTCCAAGCTCCAAGTCTATTTGATGTTGCACGTCTTGCATGGGCGGTAATTCATCAGGTAGATTATACGAAAATACATCTTTAAATTCTTCCAACATCAATCTAACTTCTTTTGGATCATCCACTACAACATCCTCGAATTCCTTACCAATCAAAGCATACATCACTCTTGCCACTTTTAGCTCCTTCTCAAATTGTTTCCGCGATAACATGCTTCCCCCACTCTTTTAATCCTCCTTTTTGGGCAGCAAGGTGGTCTTCTTTCCTTCAAACATAAAACCATATTCATTTGTAGTTACATCATGATGAACACCCCAATCATATTACCAAGGATACCCCAAAAATAGATGGTAAGCATCCATGTCAACAACTTTGCACCACACTTCATCCTTGTACTTGTTTACAATAGAAAAGGGAACCAAAGCACGCTTATTAACATTGACCTCTCTACCCAATTTCATGTCAAATGATATGGAGATAGATGCTAGTCTATGGGTAACTCAAGTTTTCAGATTGCTTCAGAGGAGATGATATTCTCTCAACTTCCAACATCAATCATAAATTGACTCACCTTCCCCTTAATGGTGCAAATAGACTGGAATATATTATTTTTCAACCACTATTCATCCTCCACTCACGGTGTTAAACAAGACCTTCTCAACTCTAGCTTAGATCCCAAATCACTTTCTAATAATAGCTCCTCATCCACCTCTTCTTCATGCATGCCCTCTTCCACTTGAACACCCTCTTCAACTACTCCACCTTCCATGATCATAACTCATTTCCCTGATGCCTTAAATTGAAACTATCTATGACCCGTCTCTCCACAAGCATAACACCTAAAGGCGCTGGGACCTTAAGCTCCTATTGGGTTAACAGCTTAGGTGTTACCCCGAATAGTTGTTGCTACCCCACCACCATCACTATTACTACTGCCACTCGACACACCGCTACCTCCTCCCCTAAAATAATTTCCTCTCAGAACTTGAACACGTCGCTGCATTCTCAAAGCTCGCTGGTCCGCTTTTGAATCTGTGTGAGGATCAAAATCATTGATAGAATTATATAGGTTTTCTCGCAATCCCCCAATAAATCTCGAAACAAGCTAATCCTTGGTCTCACAAAGATCATTCTCAGTCACTAATTTATAAAACTCGGTGGTGAGTTATTAACCAATCGATTTCCCTGTCATAGATTCTATAGCTTCGGGTAAATCAAGCATTGAGAGTTATGAGGCAAAAAGGTCATCCTTAATTGTTTCTTCATCTTCTCCCACGTGACAATCTTATTCGCAACCTAGTTTGAGTTATTGCCACCAAGCCATAACCCTATCACGTAATCTGGTTGAGACCAAAGGCACCTTCTTATCATCAGTAACTCCTTTGAACTCGAAAATCTCCTCAACTATAGCTAGCCAATCCAAGAACTCTTTAGGTTGAAAGGTTCCTTACAACTCTGGGATCTTAATACGCATACCAGCTTCCCATCTCTTATCCTTAATTAGTATCTCGATTCTGGTTGCATCCTCCATGAGAGAACTTGACTTCTCCTTCATCGTCAATATCACGATTCAGTTTTTGGCTCTCTTCCTTAACGTGGTTTTCACGATTATCCTTTGCATCTCGTAGACTTGTACGAACAACTGATTCCTCAATTGATCAACAAGATCAGTAAACCTTGCTTCGAGTAATTCATCGACAATATGTGCTATCTTTTGGGCCTCCTCCTCTATTGCGATATCAGCGATACTCTGTTCTCTTCTCGGCGGCGCCATACTCTGAACGCAGATTTGGCTTTGATTATTAACTGATACAGCAAAATATCAAAGAACAACCGACATGAGAAATTTATAATCAGATTCTTTTGAAATCGCAACTTCAACAGAGATCAAACTCTCCTCTAAATCTCTAACCGCAAAAGTTGAAAAATTCTTCTGAAATTTATTAGACGACAAAAAACTGAAATTGATATTGTTTTTCACCTTCAAATAGGCTAGGAAAACTAGGGTTAAAAACTCGAAATTAAAAGTCAAGCACAGCAACATATAGAAAATTGCAATTAAGTCCTAAAAATAGAAAAATGCAAACTAGAAGGCCTAAACGTTGTTTTTTGGATGAAAAATGACGTAGTTCATGGCAAAGTGATATTTTTTTTATCCTCGGCTAGGTTGCACGGACATAGCCCGAGTGTCCGACACAACACGGACATGGACACGTGGACACGACGATTCTTAAAAAATATGTATTTGGACACGGTCGGGACACGGCGACTACAAAAAATAGTAAAAATATTAAATTGTCTACAATTACATAGACATTAACAAACCTCATATCATTCATGATCATTTAGAAGCTGAAGTCATTGCTAACAACAAAAATTCTGCATAAAAGAATGCACCAAAGCTACGAGGACAAAATGAAACCCACAACACAAAA
>CATIWQ010013502.1:0-27283 GCA_949673415.1 Euphorbia schlechtendalii
TTATTATCATGATAATTTTACACATTAAACACTATAGTTTAAGTCATTTTTATACATCATATAAAAGATTTCACGTGGTATGTAGTTGTTTTTTATGCAAATGCAGGTACTAGGTAAATCTTGGGAGTAAAATGATTAAAAGTGGAAATCTATGAAAAAATGGTGAAAAAGGTGCAAAAAGATGTGTGGAACTTAAGGATTTGGCAAAGGATCGAAGATGTCAAAGATCGGTAGAAATTGCAAAGAGGAATCATGTGAAAAAAAGCATGTCACAATCGTGACACACATATCGCGATCGTGACTTGTTAACTTTCACAATAGAAAGTTGCCAACAAAGTATTCACGGTCTCGACATACATTCACAGTTATGACCTTGATGGTTTTTTGTCAACTCTTCTCTTCTTTCAACCGTAGGATAAAAATGATCAACCGCCATCAACTACCAAATGAAAAGACACCTTTTGGAAGTCAACCAATCATGTAAAGGTGTCTATCTATTGTGGATAAGGATAAGACTTCGCATCTAATCACAATAAAGTGATGCAACTCTTCACCAATGGACATGACTCTTCATTTGGATAGACGCAACCCTTCGTACTCTATAAATAGGGTATAAATCACACCAATTTCATGGGTGGCACTTAATGTGATATAGAGGGCATATGTGTGTGTTATGTGTATGCATAGACAGAGAGAAAATTGTGTAGATCTCATGTTCTTTCTAAGTTAGCGAGAAAATGTATAAGTTATTTGAACCTTATTTCAATCGCTAGATTTCTCTATATATTTGAGCGATTGCTGTATAAGTGTAATTTCAAATCACTTATCAATAAAAGTGAATTGTGAATTGAATTTAACTTATAAAATGTTGAATCCTTTATAAGGTTTAATATATGACTGATATTCTCTCTATTACAAACAAATTGAGTCAATGAGTGTTTGTTGATTGCTTAAATTTGAATTTCTTGAAGCTGGGAGTAAATGAACAGAGTTTCAAATCTTTAAGAAATAGGAGGTGATTCACCAAGTTTGAACATCTACTCAAGTGTTCTATTTATAGTTAAAGCTCATAGAATTAGCCATTGCAAACTTCTCATTCTGACAGCTCTTCAATTTCTCCTCTTTAAATCTTTCGAATCTTCCCATTGGAGATAGATTCTAGAACATTTAGAGATATAATTTCGAACATTGAAGCATGATATAATTCTATTATCAAAAACTCATTTATCAATTCGTTCTAATAGAGAGTTGTGCGAAATGAAACATGGTATTCTTTCATTAGTTGATTTCTTGACGTTTGCAGAGGCGCGATGAGACATTGAGAAATGATGCATATCAGAGGATTCCTTTTCTCTTAGACTTTAGTGAGGAATCTCCAACATTCAATACTGACACCTTTTGAATGTGAGGACCATAGGAATATCTTCTTTAATTTCAATGCTTTTTAACCTAAAACACATCAAAGGTATATTCTATTTCTCACAGAAAATGTTAATAGATTAAGTGTCAAATATTCTGTAAGTGTCTAAGGAAAACAACTTCTTATTCTTAAAAAGCTAACTCAGTATAGCTGAGTGGATATCTTTATAATTTACATAATACTCAACTTTTTTTACTCTAAGCCATAACTTAATTAATTACTCAATAAACTGAGTTGTTTTTCCTTCAAAAACTCAAGTAAACTTCATTAATTAAGAGTATACTCAATACTCAATTAATTTCACTAACCTAGACAATTTGTTATTTCCAAAAAGTTTAAATATTGTAAAGTACTATTAACTTCGGTTCAACCATCTCCCCATTTTGGATAGATAACAAACCAGGTAGTAAAACAGATTAATTGAATAAGTAGTTCAAAGATATCGAGATACCTAGAAAGTGGTGCAAGACTCCCCCATGGAAAATGAATTCCTTATCTAGGATGGAATCCCCCATACTGAGTGGATTTTCTTCAGTCAGCATAACTCCCCCATACTTTGGCTTTTCTTTATGAGTTCCTACATCAAATATTCAATTAACAGTAGAAACAAACATACAATAACATAAGTAAAGTTAAGAAGATCATAACCTAATAAGATAGAACTTGTAATTTTCATTAATTAAATTCTTCGTCGGTATATCATATATGTTCTGAACTAAGGTTACAATATAAGATCTATTACAAGAGCTATGTATACTACTAGGTACATGTCTTTATTTGTGATACTTTGAAGAATGACCAAGATTCTTGTCTTGATCAGAAGATGGCTTTGGTTATTGCTGTTGAGGTTATTGTTGATGATGTAGAGTGTGAGGTGGATATTGAGGTCGCCTTGGTAGAGTTCTCTTACTTAAATTTGTAGTTCTGAGAGCTTCTTCAGCTACCTTCTCCCCCATTGATATTTGTCCCTTCACTATTTGTTCCGAGCAAATATTAAAGGAGTCTAAGGCAGCTTGGAAGTTATCCTTCTTACCAATTATTTACGGGGATATCTCTCACTCCAGCATCTGCTTGCCTTCAAAAGTCAAGAATTCTTTATCATTAAGCTCGTTGAGAAGAAGGTTGTGACATCTGGATAAATGAGCTATCTTGTTGAATCCTTGTCACACCAACTATTGAAAGCATTTTAGCAGAGCTATGAAATCTATTGTAGAGAGTGTGATCTTTAGTTTTGCCTCCATATGAAGGATGTTAGGGCAAATTGATGACATACACCGAGCTGTATAGTTAATGTCCTTAGCATCAAGTTGTCTAGTTGAAACCAGTGTTCCAACATTCTTTCGCAGATCTTCCACTTTGGTCGTGATGACATTTAGATTCAAGTGAATGGCCAAACCACTTTCTGGATAGAGTGACTCCATTTATAAAAGGCTTGGCGTTGGCAGCTCAGGGAAAACTTTACCTATGGCATCTAGCAAAAACTTCTAAGACCTTGAGATTTTTGCATTTGTGTTGTCGTTAACTTCTTTGCAGACATTATCTATCTTTGAAGTGAGAGAGTTAATGTTCAACGCAGGCTTCTTATCCACCTTGGTCTAGATCTCATTGATAGTCTTGAGTACTTGGTCCAGCTTGCCATCATGATTCATCAAATATTAAGACATGGTCTCCAAAACCTTCACTATGTTATGGCCTTTGTCCTTTTTAGTTTCCACTTCTTTGAGCATGTTGTCAATTTTACAATCAGTGCTCCTCTTTATTTTGACTTGCTCTTCACCGAATTTGAGGACTCGTGTAACTTTAGTTTCCATGTTAGAACTCAAGGTACTCAGTTACTCAGTAGCAGCATCTATGCTACCCTTTATCTTTCCTACGATTGTGTTAGCAAGTGTAGTAGATGTGAGGATAGAATTAATCGCTACCCCAAGCTAGGCTGCAGACTTTAACAAATTGACTACGATCATAGCCATCTTGTTAAACAAACTTTTGGCACTTTCTTTCGACAAGTGGTTTCATATAACATACAAACTACCTTGAATCTTCTCATACTCCTCAAAGTGGAGAGTCTTAGTGGGCAAGCTTGAATGCTCTTCGAATTCAGGTAGCTTAGCCTTAGGTTTAGAAGATAAGCCTGTCAATTCATGAGAAAGTAGCAAATTGCTAACTTCTTAATCTAACTCAGCGTTAGTTTTGAGGGATGGAATTTCTTCCTTACCAAATCTCTATTTTAATCCAGGAAGGATGCATCAGCCATGTCCTCTTGGATTGGCTTGCTGCTAGGTTTAAGTACTTCACAGGCTATAAAATTTGCCTTAGTACTTGGACCACTTGCTTTTCCTTGCTAAGCAGAGTTCTCATCACTAGAAACTTCTCTAATCAGAGAGATTAGAGGGGTTGAGGATAGGTTTGAAGAAAGGGTAGGTTTAGGAATTTGTACATTTGAAGAAGAAGGGATAGTTTTTCTCTTTACATGAGAAGGTATAATTTGTGTTTGTGTTTTGGGAAGAGAAGAAGCAGGGTTTGAGTTTGGGTATTATTTGGAGAGCTTTGAGGAGAGAAGGTGTCTTATGTGGGACAAAGGGATATTTACTAGAGAAGATTGATTATTTATTAGAGAGGAAGGTATTATAATAGGAGAATTTACAGTGTTAGGAGGTGGAGGATTTGTAGAAGAAGGTATTTCAATATCTATAAGAGTAAAAACTAAGAATTTTACAAGAGAAAAGGGTTTAGGATTTACAAAAGAAAGGGGGAAGGATTTATAGGTACGTATTGGTTAGTTGATTGACCCAAGGATGGGTCAGCTTGAGGTATCTCAAATTGAGTAGGAATTTCCTCAGTTTGAGTGAAAGTTGGTGTGGGGATGTTGGGATCAGGAAGATCAAACTCTTTCTGATGATGGAGTAGGGTTCTTCCAACATCCTCGTCACTGCTCAACACTTGCACATTCTTTTGCAAGGGCCGGTTGGTGGCAGATCGCTTGTGCTAAGTGCCTTTAGCTTTAGCAATAGCCTAATTAATCTAAGACACAACTCTAAAACTTATTGTGTCCTCTTCCCTAGACTTCTTAGCCTCACCCTGCTCCTCGAATTCTTTTGTGATAACTAGTTCACACTTTCTTTGGCGCATGGTTTGTTCAGCCTCAATCGCATCTTCCTTTTCTTTAGCTTGCTGCTTCGCCTCAGCTTCTCTCTAAGCGCAAGTCTTAACTTTCATTTTCCTCCTTTGCCTTTGGGGCTAAGCACGCGCTTCATCAAAATTGGGCTTGGCTAGGCTGTTCTTCCTGGCCTTAGAAGAAGTGGCTTTTGGTCTTGGTGAGGAGGTGGTGGTGCTAAGTTGCTCTAGCTTAGCTGTAAGAAGAAGATTATCACTAATGCTCTCGCTTCCCTCAAAGTCCACAATAAATCCATCTTCTTTCTTCTTTGGTATGTCAACAAGCACTATTGTCGATACACACTTGAGTTTGTGTTTCTCTTATTCTTTGTTGTACCTAGTATGGATGATCATGAAATAGTTTTGTGAAGTGGATGAGATCCAAAGTCTTCTTAACTAGCGTAACTATATCACTAGACTCCCCTAGGAATTGAGCTATATCTATCTTCACATCTCTCATCAAAGCGATGATGAGGTAACCATAATGATAGACGGTAGTTAGCTTGGCTAAGTGGTGAAGAATCACTGTAGACCAATTATGCCTCTTACCCTCTACCATATGGTAGACCATGCACCTCTCAAAATAGGTGCAGCTAGTGATAGACCCAGTCTTGGGTAACAGCATCTTCACCAGTAATACGTGGCATGGTCTAGCTGTATAGTTCATTTCGAACATAGCAATCTCTCTAGACATGTAGTTGGAGGGGAGTTCCCAATCTTCAAGGATTATCACGGTGTTTTCATCACTAGTATTGTGAAGTTGAATACCTTTGTGAGGTATTTTGCGAATGCTCCCTATTAACCTTGAGCAAACTAGAGTAGATTTTCTTTCGAATTCCACTAGCAGGACATCATTTAGACCTTAGATAGTGTAGAGGTGAGTATAGAAAGCCCTAATTGCTAATTAGCCCAATGATTGCTAGACCTTCCATCCAAACAAATGAGCTCAGGTTCTGCAGCTTAATCATCCTATGCATGATTCAAAACTTGAGAAGACTCTCATAATCGACTTCATAAACCGGGCAAAAATCTAGATTGTCAGCCTAGTCAACCTTGGTGAACAAAGTTCCAGCTTCTAAGGTTAATTTCTCCATCTTTCCTTCATTGTTGACAATAAGCTTTTTGATAGTGGTGGAATTGAGCCTGAAGGTAGTTCTTGTGATTGCCATTTGAGAAAACTGAAAGGGTTTTTGAGAGAAGGAAATTAGGGTTCTTTACTTCCTAATCAATTGAAATTCACAAAAGCAAGTAATCTCTCTCTTCAACTCCTTCTGGCTTTTATAGACTTCTTGAAGAGGCGATGATACGTGGCGCTCGCAAAGATCAAGTTTAACTCTAAGATTAACACTTATCCAGACCACATGATAAAATGGTGAGTTTAACAGTAGACGATTCCAATTCAAAAACATGTCTTTTTGAAATCGTGGATTTTGAGTTTAACTGCGAAAATGAATCTCATAGCATTACACTACAAATTAAATGGTGTTAAATACATGTTACCTCATTTGGTTGAATTTGATTTCCAACACTTTGCCAAAATTCTTGATTTTTCATTCTTCTTCACAACGGATTCACCATTCGAATAAGCTACCTTAGAACATTGAATTGCTCCTTTGGCAATGGTTTGGTGAATATGTCAGCATGCTATTCTTCTAAAGAAACATACTCCAGCTTGACATCTCCCATAAGCACATGATCCCTTATGAAGTGATGTTGAATATTGACATGCTTCATCCTGCCATGTTGAACTGGATTTTTGGATAGGTCAATTGCGCTCTTATTATCATACATAACTTTGAAACACTTTGACTTTATACCATAATCTTCCAGTTGATACTTATTTCATAGTAGTTTTGCTACGTAAACTTCCTGCTACCATGTACTCAGCTTCAGGTGTACTCAGCGCAATAGAAGTTTGCTTCTTGCTATACCATGAGACAAGGCATTCTCTAAGGAAATGGCATCCTCCTATGGTTCTTTTCGTATCTAGCTTATCTCTTACATAGTCAACATCTGTGAATCCTCTTGGAATGAAATCCGTGCTGATGGGATACCATAGACTTGCATCAATAGAACCTTGTAAGTACCAGAGCATTCTCTTAACAGTTGCTATGTGAGATTCTCTAGGGTCAGCTTGATAGCATGCGCAATAGCACACAACATACTAGATATCAGTCCTACTAGCATTTAAATAAAGAAGAGAACCAATAATACCTCTGTAGAACTTAATGTCTACTAGTTTACAAGCTTCATCTTTACTCAAGATAGTATTAGTCGCCATGGGAGTGGACATTGGCTTCGAAATGCTCCAAATCAAACTTCTTCAAGACTTCTTTTGCATACTTTGCATGGCTAAGGAAAAAGTTAAACTCTCTCATTATTTACATCTCGAATTCACTCTTCATTTGCTTACTAAACTTCTTGCACAGCTTCTCATCAGTTGCTCCAAAGATAATGTCATCCACATAAATTTGGACAAGTAACACATCTTCTTTTCTTCACTAGATAAATAGAGTAGTATCTACTTTTCCTCTTTCATAGCCTTTGTTGATCAAGAAATTGGTCAGCCTCTCATACCAAGCTCTAGAAGCTTGCTTCAATCCATAAAGAGCCTTCTTCAATTTGAAGATATTCTTAGGATTCTTCAGATCTTCAAAACCATGAGGTTAATGAACATACGCTTCTTGTTGAATTAATCCATTCAGGAATGCACTTTTAACATCCATTTGAAATAACTTGAAAATTCATATGAGATGTGAAAGAACACAGGATTCGAATAGCTTCAAGCCTAGCTATAGGAGCATAAGTCTTATTATAATCAATGCCTTATCATTGATTGAAGCCTTGAGCAACAAGCCTGGCTTTATTCCTGACAACATAGCCATCTTCATCTAGCTTGTTCTTAAAAACCTATTTGGTTCCTATAATTGATTTCCCTTTAGGCTTTGGAACTAGATCCCAAACATCATTGCGCTTGAACTGTTCCATCTCCTCTTGCATTGCAATCATCCAATAATTATCTCCTTCTACATCTTTAAACTTCTTGGGATCAATCAATGGGATGAAACCTGGATGACTCATCATCCTACTGAGATGACCTCTCGTCATCACTGGATTTTGAACATCATCAACAATGTTGTCTAGCGGATGGTTATGATGAGTCCTAATCTCCCTTAATACATATCAATAGCTAGAGGATCTAAAATGGGTTGTTGAGGTGGAGGTTGATCTTCACGATTGTTGAAGTTGTTAGAGAGATTATTGTCATCTTTGAGTTCGTCAGCTTCAAGTTCTTATGCTGGGCTGGTCAGCACAGAGAGTGGCATGCTGAGTTGATTTCCTTTTTTGGTTACTCCTTCATCTTCATCAGATGGACATGTATCTACGTTGTTAGTTTCATCGAAATCTACATGCATAGACTCCTCTAATAGGCTGGTATGCTTGACATATATTCAATATGTCATGATGTTAGTTGAGTATCCCAAAAAGATACCTTCATCAGAATTAGGATCAAATTTACCTAACTGCTCCTTAGTGTTAAGAACAAAGAATCTACAACCAAATTATCTGAGAAGACCAACCTTAGGTTTGCACCTTCGGCAAAGCTCATTGGGTGTTTTCTCAAGAATTGGGCAAATTAAAACCTGATTCAAGATATTACAAGTTGTGTTAACGGCTTCTCCCCAAAATTACTTTGGTATATTGTTATCACTTAGCATGGATCGAGCCATTTCAACAATGGTTTTATTCTTCCTTTCTAAAACCCCATTTTGTTGGGGAGTATAAGGAGAAGAGAAGTTGTGGTCAATGCCATGCACTAAATAGAATTTTTCGTAATGAAAGCTCTCAAATTCATGTCCATGATCACTTCAGATTCTACTGATTTTAGTTCCTATTTCATTCATTATCTGATTACTGAGCTTGTCAAAAGATTCATATATTTCATCTTTGCTACTAAGCAAGACTACCCAAGTGAATCTTTTGAAGTCATCCATGACCACCAATGAAAATCTCTTTTCACCCAAGCTCATAGGCTGAACTAGGCCAAATAGTCACTCTAATGGTCGCTTAGTTACTACATGATTAATTAACCTAAATGATTTCTTAACTTACTTACCTAGCTGGCAAGCTGAGCCAAGTTTTTTCTTCTCAAAGCTAATGCTGGGTAAACCCACAACTAATTGCTTTTTGGCCTGTTTGGATAGAATGTTCATATTTATATTACCCAAACTTCTATGCCAAAGCCACAAGTTATTCTCCTTAGATTCAAGACACGCATTAGTGGAGACAAGGGATAAATCAATCATATAGACATTATTGATTCTAGGAGCAAAGAGAATAGTAGAATCAATCTTACAGTTAATAATTGAGTAACCTGCTATGTCAAATGTAACATTCCTACCTTTGTCAAAAAGCTGGGCTATACTAAGCAAGTTGAACTTGAGTCCTTTAACTAGAGAAACCTCTTCGATTAAAGGAGAGGCACCAACAAGGCCACAACCCACAATCTTGTCCTTTTGGTTATCTCCAAAGCTGACACTTCCATTTGTTTTACACTCCAATGAGATGAACTAGCTTTTATCTCCCATAATATACCTTAAGCAATAGCTATCCAAATACCATATTCTAGAGTCATCAGCGGATCTAAAGTTCACCAGCTAAATAGTTACGTTTCCTTAAATACCCATGCTCTCGAGATGGGTCCTCCTTTGTTAGTAGTGCTTAGGTTATTCCAATCATACTCATCGTAATAAACATTTTTATGCCTAGAGAGCATTGTAGCATGTCAAGCTTTTCCACAAAAACCGCACACCATTTTTACTTTGGGCTGGCTCGCTTTCTTCTTTTTAGAATAATTCTTCCTCTTAGAATTGCGAGTTTAGTTATTCAGAGTTTGATTGTTGGTTGGAGGAGGAACAATTCTTTCTTTAAAGCTGTTATTTCAGCAGTTAACTCATCTAATTGCTTAGTGAGCTTGCTGGTATGACAGTCTTGATACGTAGCTTTTCTTGAAGAAATCGGATATGAAGAGATAAGGAAGCAATAGTGTCTCCGTGATCTTCACTTCTCCTCACTATCTCTTTGATGTTTTTCATTGACTTCTTAGTCAGTTTCATGACATCAAAGAGTGCCTAGGTGAACTCTTCTATTGAAAAAGGGATTTTTCAGAATGTACCTCAATTTAGGAGACTTCCCTTTATTGCACTCACCTTTAGAGTTAGCAGCAGTTTGACTTCTAACTGAGGTAGATGCTGAGCCTTCTCCCCTTTAATTCTCAATGGCCATCAAGAAGAGGTTGGAAAAATTAGTTGCTTCTTCATTAGATGATGAGGATTCTTCTAAATCACTTTAGGTGGCAGCAAGTGCCTCATTCTTCTTTGCGAGCCTCTTCTTGTATATGTCCTTCTTGGTCTTTGGACAGCTTGACTAGATATGGCCTTTGTCACCACAACCAAAGTATTTGATATCTTTGTTTTGTCCTTCTTGAGTCCTTCCTTAGTTCCTCACCAGCGTTGAGTTGACTTCATTTTAGCGGGAAACTTCTTCTTGTTGAACTTCCCATCCTTCTTCATGAAATGTTTAAAATGCTTAGTTAGAAGGGCCATTTGTTCATCAGAATCGTAGCTTGTGGATTCATTAGAGGAATCAGCTTTCAAGATAATGGCTTTGCCCTCTCTTTCCTTTCCTTTTCTCCTTTTGGAGTCATTGGTATATTTCCTCAAGCTCATCTCTTGAGTTAGCAAGGTTCCTATCAGCTCATAGCTATAGGTGTTAAGATCATGAGCCATCTTGATCTCGCTCTTCTTGGCATCCCACTCTAAGGTAAGAGTGTGAATAATCTTCTTCACTAGTCCCTCCTCAGTGAACTCTTTGCCATGAAGCTTCAATTCATTAATGATGTTGTGAGCATGGGATTTTTTACGAGTTCATGCTTTCAATGATGTTGGCTTTTCAGGATTTGATCCTTGAATCACAAAATTTTCGATTATCCAGATATCTTCAAAAAGGAAATCTCCTTGTCTCTAATTTTGTTTTTGAGGACTTAAATAATTAAGGACTTGAAAATATTATAATTTAGTAAAAATTAATTAAAAATATATTTTTAAATTAATTCAAAATTAAAAATTATAAAACATACAAAAACAAAAAAATTTGGGAATCGGGCATTGCCAGAATTTCTTATGAGGTAGCCTCGCAAGAAATTCTGGCGATCCTCTCCAGAATTCCGATAAGGGCACACCCCCCCTCGCCAGGATTTGTTTCCTTTTGTATTTTTCAGGATTTTCTCCTATAAATAAAGGGGGTAATTTTGGGGTTCAGACTGGCATTTTTTAGCAAAAAAAGAAACAAAAACTCTCTAATTTTCCACAATATTTTCGAATGAAAAACACTTCTTGATTCGACCATTTTTCAAACACCAAAAACTTTAAAGACAACGAGGAATGCTCTCAAGGATCAAGCGAGTATAACGAAGTGGATTCGCTCTGTAAGTGTAAGCCTCTGAGTTTCTAGAGCTGCTTATTTTGTACTCCTTGTATTTGTTCTCTATTTCATTTTACATGTGGACCTAGGGATTACTCTACTTTCTTTCATTATGTAAATGATGTTGTAATAATTCTTCATCTTCCATTTCTTTTTATTTAATGGAGATATCTGTTAGAATACCCTCACGAAGGGAATAAAAAATTTATTACTGGATAACAGCCCTCACATCTTTACCATGCGAGCATTTTCACTAATTAAAATGAGCAACCAACGTGTTAATAAAAATGAACATTTTTATTTCTAAATAAGAACTTTTATTCGATTTTTTTAATTAGGCCACATGGGCCTCTTCAAAATCAAATCAAACATATGTGTAAATGTTGTGTTTTACCATGTGTTAACCTTTGTGGATGCAGGTAGATTAGGATTAGATGTATGTTTAGGAATTTATTTTTTTCCTTCAGGTATCGCAATTTCAATTATATTTTTTTGGGAAATGTAATTAATAAATTAGGCGGGTGGTTGCATCCCCCGAGGTTTTGTAATTTTAATCTTTATATTTCTACATTTATTTATAGTTTTATGTTTGAATTTATAGCTTTCCAAACGTGTGTGAATCATGCATTATAACTTGAAAATGACATAAGTTAGAATATGCATAATTAAGAAATACAGTTTTCTGTAGATGTAATATAATGTGATCCAATAAGAAGTAAGAAACTAATCCCGAACCCGAATCTCTGTGTCTTAGTGGCCATCCCTCGGATGTTAAGCCTCATAAGACTTTAATTCCTAGAAGAGCTAATCTAGGTGGTGACTCTACACTACAAGATGGCGGATTCAAGTTTTAACCGATCTAAAATGTTTTTCGCTTTCTCTTTCAAACCTTTCGGGTCCCTGTCCCAAAACATTTTATCCTCACAAAAAAAACCCGATGGACCGTGCCTCTCATCCTAGCGTATTCTCAATCCATCGCATCCGTGTTGTTTGCTCACAGTGGCGACTCTACTAGGGATTTTTTCTTAAACTTTTTTTCAATGGTTTTAGATTTTGGATAAGTGCCTAAAATAATTGATCACATTATATAGTATTTTCTTAATTATGATATATTCATAATAATGCATTGTAATAGAGGGGATTAGCTCGTAAGTTTAAGGTAACTATTACTGCAAAGCTTTCTCTTCTACTAATATGCCTTCCTAAGAAAAGATAGTACTTGAGCGAGTGGAGCACTTGTTGCCATATCGCATGTACCTCCCTCGTTAGATACTATTTGGGGAGACGTTTGGAGTGTATTTTAGTGCAATAAGAACCTTCTACATCAACAACCCATTTACAAACCTCATGTAAATAAGTCATAGGCATTTTCCCTAGGGTGTTACCCAACAAACGATCATGCATTATATTTTTTCTTGCAAGTGCTCCTTAGTATCCTCATGGTACTAAGATGAACCAAACTTAGGATATATACTAGCCAAAAATCCTATGGTTGGAAGTTGAATGTTGTATGCTATGTGCTATGTGTTCACTGCTTTCAATTCATCATGCATTGTACAAATGTGCCATGCTAACCACAAATCTTAATGCAGACACTTGAATACACACACTCATGTTATTAAAATGAATTAAAACGGACATATCATGTTCTAATCATCATACTTAAGGTTTAGTTGGCACTCAAGATCATGTCACCCTAGGATAGCATGAAACAAATTAGAATCATAAAACATCAGTTACACTCTTTCAGTGCGACATCCACTATGATATCCAACTCTTGAGCCCATATAAGAAAAATCTACCCAAATCTTTGCACGATGTCTACTTGGTGTCTGATTCATAGCCCTCTCAGGGCAATTACACACCAAAAGCCTTAGACGAGGTAAAACACAAACCATGTTTTCCCACATAACCTAAGACCACATTGGGTGAACTTACTTCAAAAACCTCACCTTACCCTTATTAGAGGTGTCCACTTACCCAAACTATCCACCCATAAGGGGTAATAATTCATTCATCACCACATACTCTTTTTTAAAATGATGTCCAAACGGGAATCTAAAACCCTGGCCTAATTGGGAAAAAGAACCAAAATATTCATTTAAATGCTACATACGATAGTTATTTTCATGCATTTATTAACTATTTTTCATTAGGGTACGTCACACTGCTTACCTGAAAACAATGGGACCTTTTCATTTCATGTCATAGCACAAAATATCGAATTATTAGCCTATTACCACACGGGTAGTTTGGTCACTTCATCGCATCATTCCTGTCACACTACCTCACGGATAGAATGCTGATCTAGGATCCACCCCCAATGGCTGGACTTTCATTCACTCATCCTTATCACTAATGTTTCTGTTTTGTTTTGATTAACAAGATTTTCACCTCGCATCATGGCACGTTAACCTTTTGTGTACGCACCCATAACATTAACACTTCACGCATCAATCACGCATCATAAATCTAATATGCATACCTTGATAATCTTCTCGTGTACTTCATCCAGGAAAAAAGCCTATCTACTAGAAGGCTTGGAATAGATCTTCTGACTGACTACTCTGCATTTCTCCAATCATGACCTCTCTAGAAGGGGTTTAGTATAGAGACTCCAGTGAAGACCTAGGTTCGGAATCAGAATAACGTACTCTGTTTTGTTTCAGTTGTATTGCCAACTTATAGGAAAAAAATGGGGGAAGAGCAAACTCTTGTGGCGGGATGGAATCCGTAAATGAACCAATCATCGTTGAGCACTGAGTTTGCTATGGCTATGAATGTCTTTGCTAACAGTGACCTAGGGGCGTCTATCCTAGGAGATGGTGGATCATTATGGTTTCAACACCTTGATGGTCACTACAATGGAAAACTTAGAGTCCGTAAGGTAGAAGTAGGGGGAGAGTTTTAAGCCTTACTTTGAGCGCTGGATAGCCACACAAGTCAGGTTACAGTCTCGTCTGAGTCTGTCAAAAATGATTGTTAAGCTTCTAGATGGCATACTATCATCTTATCATAAAAAGATTGGTTAGAAACCTTCCACAGATACCCGAAGGTGTTTTTTTGAGCAAAGAAGACAGAGCGTTACGATGCTATGGAGGAGGTAGCGAGGTAGCTAGCTACAAAGCCCTGGTACAAGAAGAACGAGTCTACACCCCTGAAGGTGAAGAATTAACAGCCAGCGGTATAGCTTGTACAAGAAGAGAAAAGTAGCCACTATTAGTTTACTTAAGGAAGAGTATCATGGCTTCTCTCCATATACGGCTAACCTTGGGTTCTTATTCACTAAATTACGAGAACTCAGGCAGATGGAGAGCTTGAGAAAGCATGTTCCTCCCTAGCCCGAGGATAAAAACAATTATTACCACTACCATGTGATTGTGGGGCACCAGACAAATAACTGCAAAGAACTGCTGAAGGCTATCCAGAAGCTAGTGGATGACAAGATCATTCATGAACCGACACTTAAACCAAGTACCAAGACCAATCCTTTACCAAATTTTGAGTCAAACATGGGGATGATCAACTCTGGGATGGAGAAGAAAAAGGTGTTGAAATGTATTTTGGAATGCTTGGGGGAATTCATGATGGTAGTCGGAGGGGGAATATATCTAGGTCATGTGAAGAGGATGCGGGAGGAAGAATCAAGCTGCCAAGGGTTCGGGGGTATGATTAGAGTATTTACGGTTGACCTTACTAGAAACCTACGTCACTTCACGTAGGGATGGATTTGTTAGGAGAAGCACCAACCAGCGGGGAAGACCAATATGAATGGCAATCAGAGTCAAGTATGGACTTGGATGATGTGATGGAGATTCTTGGATCGTAGTTGAGCAATCAGGAAGTTACAGGTAGGGAGGAGATCCCCAAGGCCAGCTTCAATTTAGCTGGCATATCCGTGTTTGATGGGAATGATGCATCATCTTCCCATCTTTTCAAATTTTATACCTTATATCAGGCACAAGGCTTGTCATTAAACATGATAACAACACTATTTCCATGTTCATTAGCAAGAGTGGCGAGTTAGTGGTATGACATGTTGTTGGAGTAAACAAAAAGCATGTGGAATTCTAGTTAGAATTTGAATTTGCATTCTTGGAGCCGCTAAAACAAGGCATGCGAGATCTGTTTTCTTCCAAAGAAAGGGATGGCGAGCCGCTCATGAGTTATATCAAGCGGTGGATGTTCATTTACGTGGTAATGTCTACCAGATCCATCGAGCAAGCTGGTATTTGGTTGATTATAGAAGGTTCACACGATTGGTACCAGTACCACCTGTCAAGGCTGGCAATTCCAGACTTTGATGAGTTGTTATATCACACCCATTACCTCGACAGAGATTGAGCAGCCGGACTCCGTAATGTCCTTACAGTAGGGTCAAGGATACCTATTAATTAGGTCTTTGTATTACTGTCAAGATCTAATCTAGGGGTAAAAACCTTAACTAATGAAGGGAAAAGCATGGAAGATGATCCTCTTGCCAAGGTATTCTCAATAGAGAGGGTTGAATCCTGAGGAGACATGGTAGAAGCAGATTATGGGAAAGCACCGGTGCGAGTGCCGATTGACCTGGATGCATATGTCCTTAAATCCATAAGGAAGAGAAAATAGTCGAGGGGACCTCAATTGAATGGGAGACCATCTTGTACTAGAAGAAACCCATCAATCTGGACACTTACAAGCTAAAAGGATCGTGGAGTCAATTGGATAATGGATATTATCAATACCCCTATGGTGAATTCTACAGAGACAAGGGTGATCGAGGATGGAGTATTGAGGGTTACCCATAGTGGATAGGTTTTTTTAAGGGAAGAGGGGGTACAGCTTAATGATTCTAGTCCCGAGAAAATTGCTACGGAGCAACGTGAGCCACCTTTACCCCTAAAGGTGGATGAGGATATACTAGATGTGGATCCCCTGGTAAATCAATTAAAAGGGACTCAGGTAAAATACAGCATTTAGAAATTTCTTGAGATATCCCAGAAACACAGGATGGGTCTGGTTAAAAGGCTGATAGAGATGTCCGCTATGTTTACAACATCGGTGATAGAATTGTACGCCGCAATTGGGGAAGGGAGCCCGCCAACTACCATCCATATATTTCGATCAGTCTTAATTTCCATGAGAACTCTAGGTGAACAACATGGCGTTGTTTATCAAAGTCTGAATTTTTTATTGAGTGATCCCATGCGTGATGGTTGATAACGAGTCTGCCCTGAACCTATGCCCACTCAAAGTCCTACCTCATTTCGGGCTACAAGAAGATATGTTGACCAGGTCCAACACGGTAATTTGAGCCTATGATGATTCCAAGAGGGGGTAGTCGGCATTTTCGAAGTAGAGGTCACTGTAGGAGGGGTGACCTCCAATGTAAAGTTCACTATACTGGATATCCTAGTAACCTACTCACTACTGTTAGGCAGGCCTTGGATTCATGCAATAAGGGCAGTCCCATCTACCTTGCATTAAAAGATAAAGTTCATTCATAATGGGCAGCCAATAACTATAGAGACACATGAGAAGTCAGTCATGGTGGTCGTTGCATTTGAGGAAAGGGAAGAGTGAGGGCTCAGGGTGGCAGTAACCACTGAAGAACAAAAGGGGCCTCGAACTCCAAAAGGGTACCATTTTTCCCCAAAAGCCTAAAGACACTTATGAAGAAGCATGGTTTTATCCCAGGAAGGGGTTTGGGAAAATATTATCAAGGGATCATCAGAGCTATCGATCCTGTTCTTGTCACACCCGGGCTAGGTTTGGGTTTCACCCCAAACTAAAAGATGTATAAACGTAAGTGACCCTTATTTTGTAACATGGTAAGCATCTGTGAGCTTGAGGGGAGTAAGGCGTATCTAAGAGATCTTGAATAAACAATTCTAAACGGGGAAGAGGTAAAAGGGCTAGAAATCTTCAACGATGTGTTCGACTTCATCACTTGCAAGCTAATTGAGCAACCTAAGGAACCCTTATTACTTGAAAAAGAGCTAGATCTTATCATGGAAATTACCACAATTAAGAACGAAAAGACCAAACCCAAGAAGGAGGAGGCACTTGATTATGCAGTCACGGCATTTACAAAGGTCATCAGCAAGTTGATGAAAAAGAAAGGCAACACTCTAAGCCATATCAAACAATGTCAAACTCCTGATGGAAAACTTGCGCATGCCACACTTGAAGTAGAAGCAACTCTTGACACTCCCACCACAACAACTGAAGACCCTCAGAAAGTGAGGAAGAAAATAATAATGTAATTTTGAGCATTTTGGATGTCTTTGACAATTTTGCCTATGAGGCAAATGCAATGAAATATAGTGATTTTGCTTACTTGTTTGACGTTTTGCTGTTCACCACTTTTCTACTGATAAGTATAATAACTTAATCACAAGACTTGGTTACACTTGTTTTGAAAAAATTATACCAATAATAATGCCAAAAACTTGTTCACATAAACTGTAGGTGTTGTCAATATCTCTTATCACATTGAAAAATGATGATAACTGCAAGTATACAGTTGTGATGTAGTTTTAAAAGATATCGAACCCACAGGGAAGGAGTTTGGTTTAAAGATAAACTAGGGAAAAACAAAGTAAAATAAAATAAAATAGATTAGAGATTTTTATAGATAGGAAGATTAGAATGAAAAATTGAGTAAATATAGATGTGATAGATTAGAGACTCTAAATTAATAGATTTTACTACGAACAAGTATAGCATAGAAAATATGCAAAATGAACAAAGATGTTACGACACACTAGACTAATCTAACAAACCGGTTCAACATACTCAGATGTTTAATAATTCTCCATATAGCAACACATGAAATAACTTTTCAAAACCTAGCGCAAACAAGATAAGACTGTTATATAAACTTGGACAACATCAATACTATGCTTAGTAAGGGTCGCTCTCACATAGCCACATTTAGCAAGTTACCATTCCAAAAAATGTTGGCTCACTAAACAGTGTTATATCACAGATCTAGTGATTATACATGATATTGTTAACCTCGAAACTACTCTTAAAGTTAATGCCAACGCATATAACTTGATTAACATAAAAGAATTAGCATGAAATATGCATTATGACACATAGACATATCATAAACTTCGAAATAGAAAGTATAAGTAGAAAGCAAAGCAAAGTTATAAGGTATGCAAGTGAAAGGTAAAGTTGATCAAACCATATCCACTCTTTAATGGGAGTCGTCATTTCCCGCAATTCCTGCGTTTGCTTTGAATTCGATCTCGGCCGTACAAAACCTCCGCTAGGATGTTATTCTTTGCGAATATCGAACAAACGAATATTGAAGAACGAAAACTTTTATTGATAAGTTTTAACATTTTCTCGCTAACACTTAAGAACGTAGCGAATTTAACTATACACACACACTATATTTCTCTCTATGCTTTCCTCTCTAATGTTCCACACCACACATGCGCTTGATGTTGCACGAAATTTGTGAAGAATTGGAGCCCTATTTATAGAGTTTGAAGGGTTGAGCTATCCAAACGAAGAGTCACATCCATTGGTGAAAGATTGCATCTCTTCAATGTGATTGTTGAGAAGCTTTGATTTAATCCAAAATGGATAGGCACCTTTTCATGATTGGTTGACTCCTGATAAGTGTCTTTTCGTTGGTAGTTGATGGCGGTTAATCATACTTATCTGGCGGTTGGTAGTTAAGAAGATAATACCAGAAAACTGTCCATGTCGTGACTGCGATATGTGATTCGCGATCGTGAATCTTTTGTTGGCAGATTTCTGTTCTGAAGTGATCAGGTCGCGACTGTGAATTGAGTTTTCTTCAGAAATCTCCTTGTAACTTCACGGATCTTCGACAGCTTCGATCCTAAGCCAAATCTTTATGTTCCACGCATCTTTTTGCACCTTTTTCACTCTATTTTCATAGAATTCCACATTTGATCATTTTACTCCCAAGATTTACCTAGTATCTGCATTTGCATCAAAAACAGCTACATACCACGTGAAATCTTTTATATGAAGTATAAAAATGACTCAAGTTATAGTGTTTATTGTATAAATTTATCATCATAATAAGTGTAATTATACACTTATTAATCAGCTACTTGGAACTAATCCAAGGTGTAAGCCCCCACATGCTAGTGTATTTGCTCCATTGATATCCAGTCTCAATGAAACTACGACTAGGGATATTTAGACTATTCATAGTAAGACGTATGTCCAAATCCCACTCCACATAGCTCCCACTATGTCCTTACACTTTTGCGCTATGAATAAGTCATGGACTTTGTTTTATCAATGCCCATATACATATTCAAACATATATGAAACCAGCGAGATACAATAAAAAGAAAGCACTGATAAGTAACAAAGATGCCTTTGATTATTATTAATAAAGCGAAATAGTTTATACATTATAATTAATAAAGACATATCGCCCTAATTGCCTCTAGGGCATATATCATGTCTAACAGAACCCAAGTTAATAGTACCTCACAATTTTAAAATGTTTTTGAAATAACAAACTGATTAGAATAGTGAAATTAATTGAGTACTAAGTATACTCTTAATTAATGAAGTTTCCTTGATTTGTTTAAGGGAAAATAATTGAGTTTACTGAGTAATTAATTAAGTCATGGTTAAGAATAAGAAATGATGAGTTTAGCCGAGTATTACATAGCTTATAAGATATTCACTTAGTTGTGCTGAGTTAGCTTTTATTTATAAATTCTATGTACTTTTGAAACTTACAAAAAAATTTGACACTTGTGTTACTAACGATTTTTGTGAGAAACAAAATATACCTTTGATGCTATTTAGGAGAAAAAGCACTGACATTAAAGAAGATATTCTAATGGTCCTCACAAGACAAAAGGAATCCTCTAACATGCACCATTTCTCATAGTCTCCGCGCGGTCTACAACATCAGCAATTCAACAAATGGTAGAATTCCACGTTGCATCTCGCGCACCTCTCTATCAGAATAAATTGCTTGAAGAAAAACAAGTTTTATAACAATGGATTAATCTCACGCTTTAAAGTTCTAAATCTTTGTCCCTAAACATCTTAAAATTTATCTCCAACGGGAAAATTCGAAAGAATTGAAGAGAAGAGATATCGAAGAGCTGAAAGGATGAGAAGTTTGCAATGGCTAATTCCAAGACCTTCAACTATAAATAGAAGACTATAATAGATGTTGAAACTTGGTGAATCACCTCGAATTTCTTCTAATAGTTGAAACTTTGTTCAATTACTCCCAGCTTCAAGAAATTCCAAATCAAGCAATCAACAAACATTCTCTATCAAATCTGTTTCTAATTGGGAGAGAATAGCACTTAAGATTTAACATTGTAAAGGATTCAACATTTTTTAAGTTTAAATCCTTTGTTCACAATTTCTTTTAGAAATCTGAGTGACGGTTTGGGAAGGGTACCCAAACTGTGGATTGAGTGGTAGTTAGAAAGAAAGGTACTTTTTTAATTGAGTCTGCCCACTGTGAAAGCTTCTCCGCCTAAGGAAGGAATGAAATCATTAGTGGATCAAAGCTTCGAAAGGAATCCGGGGATTGGAGGTAGCCTAGGGGCCAAACCAGGATACAATCTCAAGTGTTAAAGTTCTAACCTTCTTATTTCTTTATTGCATTTCTCATTCATAATTTCATCTATGTTATTTGTCATTTTGCTTGAAAAACCTATCCAAGTTGAGTAAACTAATCAGCAAGCGATTGAAGATAAATTAGATCAGCAAATAACTCAGCTATTTAATTAAGCCGTTTAGTACCAACAAGTGGTATCATAGTAGTGCTTAACCTATAGACTAATTGTCTTTTATTTAAAGATCTAGAAATGGATTACAACAGTTTTAGTTAAAGCTTTGGACAAACAGTGCTCCTAAAGGAGGGAGTATTTGTAACCAAGCCACCATTATTCGATGGCATTATTACACGTTTTGGAAAAATCGCATGAAAAATTTATTCAATCTCAAAGCATGCAACATGGCTCGCTACCAATCTTGGCTCGTGAATTCCTATTGTAGTTAGGAATGGGCAGCATGTTCAAGTTGATCTAGAGGATTATGATGATGATGACTTGAGGCTCCTTAAAGAGAATGCGACAATGATCAATTACTTACATTATGTGTTAGAACTTACTTAATTTGACAAGGTCTCGGGCTGCGAGATAGCACATGAAATCTGGAAGAAGTTGGACATTACCTATGAGAAGAATGATAAGGTCAAGGAGTCCAAGATCAACCTCATGCTAAGAGAGTATGAGATGTTCCAGATGGCGCCAATGAGGGTATTTAGGCCATGAATACCAGGTTCATTAACGTCGTTACTGAATTGAAGAGGCTTGGCAAGGAATTTAGTGAAGAAGAGCTGGTGAAGAAGGTTCTCTGCACTCTTACCTTATAGTGGAATGCCAAGAAAAGTGCAATCGAGGAGGCTCATGATCTTAAGACCTACAACTATGATCAGCTAATAGGCACCTTGCTCATTCAAGAGATGAGCCTGAGGAAATATACCGATGACTCCAAAAGGAGTAAATGCAAAGAGAGAGAGGGTAAACCCATTGTCCTAAAAGCCGATTCCTTGGATGATTCCACAAGCTGCAATTCAAATGGCCCTTCTGACAAGGCGTTTCAAACGCTTTATGAAGAAGGATGAGAAGTTCAACAAGAAGAAGTTTCCTGTTAAAGTCAAGTCAACTAAGCATTGATGAGGAGTTGAGGAAGGACTCAAGAAGGGACATAGCAAAGATATCAAATGCGTTGGTTGTGGAGAAAAAGGCCATATCTAGTTGAGTTGTCCAAAGAACGAGAAGGATTGATACAAGAAGAAGTTTGCTAGGAAGAATGATGCACTTGCTACTATATAGAGCTATTCAGAAGAATCTTCATCATCCAATAAAGAAGCAACTAATTCCACTAACCTCTAGTTGATGGCTATTAAGAATAATGGAGGCGAAGGCTCAACATGTACATCAAATAAAAGTCAAACCGCTGATGACTCTAAAGCTAAGCATAGTAAAGGAAAATCTCCTCAAGTAATTGCATTATGAAATTCCTTCGTCTATTGAAGAGTTCACCTAAGCACTCTTTGATGTTATGTAACTGACAAATAAGTCATGAAAGAACATCAAGGAGCTAGTGAAGAGAAGTAAAGATTAGGAAGACACTATTACTTCCTTATCTCTTGATATCCGCTTTCTTCAAGAAAAAGCTGAGTATTAGGAATGTAATGCCAGCAAGCACACTAAGCAATTAGATGAGTTTACTTATAAGATAACAACTTTGAAGAAGGAAAGGGTTCCTCCTTCAACAAATAGTCAAACTTTGAATAACCAAACTTGCAGTTCTAAGAGGAAGAATTCCTCTAAAAAGAAGAAAGCGAGCTAGCCCAAAGCAAAAATGGTGTGTGGTTTTGTGGAATATCTGGACATGCTACATTTCTCCGTAGATATAAAAATGGTTATTATGACGAGTACGAATGGAGTAACTTAAGCACTACTAACAAAGGAGGACCCAGCTCAAGAGCATGGGTACCTAAGAAAACGTAATTGTTTTACAGGTTAGCCTCAGATCAACTAATGACTCTAGGATGTGGTATTTGGATTGCGGATGCTCAAGGCATATGATGGGAGATCAATGTTAGTTCATCTCACTAGAGTGTAAAAGAAATGGAAGTGTCATCTTTGGAGATAACAAAAAAGGTAAGATTGTGGGCTCTAGCACTCTTGGTGTCTCTTCTTCAACCGAAGAGGTTTCTATGGTTAAATGACTCAAGTTCAACTTACTTAGTGTAACCTAACTTTGTGATAAAGGTAGAAAGGTTACATTCGACTTAGTAGGTTGCTCAATTATTGATTGTAATACAGATTCAACTATTTTGTTTACCCTAGAATCAATAATGTGTATATGATTTATTTACCCTCTGGCTCCACTAATGTGTGTCTTTTATTTAAGGAGGATAGTTTGTGGCTTTAGCAGAGAAGGTTGGGTCATATAAATATAAACATTATGTCCAAACTGGACAAAAAGCAATTAGTTGTGGGTTTACCTAGTTCAGCTTTGAGAAGGATAAACTTTGCTCAGCTTACCAACTATGTAAGTAGGTTAAGAAATCATTTAGGTCAATTGATCACATAGTAACTAATTGGTCATTAATTAGGATTGTAGCCGTTTGGGGTCAAAACTAGCCGTTAATGGCGGTTTAGGCCATCTGTCGCGTGTCAGTTCGTGAGCTGTAACGGTTATAATTCTGACATGTCGCGATCGCGAAGTGTGGTCGTGATTGTGATTCTCCTCACAAACGAAACAGTAAGCTTTTTTCTTCAGAAGTTCATGAGCGCGAAATGAGTCGTGGTCGCGAGCTGTTACTTCTCAAAATTCTTCAATTTTTAGACTTGTACCTATAAAAACTTATAAACAAACACAAAACATGTTAAATAAAAACAATACATACAAATATTGAACATTGACGTCTTGAAGTTCAATTTTTATATTCATAATAACAAAATACTTACAATCAAACAAACAAGCAAATAGAAAACAAACAAACAAACTAAACACAATTTAAAAACTACTACCTATACAAATTTTCTAAAGGAATATGAAATTTGTTTAGGAGGGAGTGATTCTATCATGCGATTAATATCATAAGTAGATTCCCTTAAGTCTTGTTCGATTTTAATCAGTAAAACACGAACGTCTTCGATTTTTCTACGGATCGAAACTTGCCCATCCATAAGATCATTTAACCTTATATGGAGATTTGGATTTCTTCTGATCTCTTCATGCCTATTTTCCTCCGCTCTTTCTCTATCTGCTTCCACCCTTTCTTCCCATGGTTTCCAACTTTAGGTTATCCTATCTTCTCCAATATTCCTTATTAAGAAATTTTTCTCAAAGAAGACTTCCATCGTTAACTCTGGAATTACGTCTTCACTGTTGAAAATTTCCGTAAAATAAGGTAATCTCCCTACTTGGCCCAACAGATTTGCCATTGTTCTACATCCATACTCGGTCAATTCAGGAATTTGTGCTGCAGACATAAGCATCTCCATCATAATCCTAGAGACATCGACAGGAATGTCTTCTAGAATTGCTTCAAGAACAAACAACTCTTCAAGAATGACAATATCGGAGTTCGATCTACCAAACAAAGCACTACTTAAATAGAAGTGTAATGCTAACAAACAAGGATCACGAATCCACCGGTTATAGGCAGATTCTTGCTCGTATTCAGTTTGGCCAGTCAATCTATTCCATGCAGGCATAGGATTCCAATTAGGAAGCATCTTATAGAAACAATCCTTTGGAAATCCCAAATACTTCTCCAGTGCTTTCCTTGTAATCTTATACTCTCTCCCATGATGGCGATAGACTAGACAATTTCATCTATCGTTCCTCCAAGCCACTGTGACTAGCATTTCCATGCAATCACTCAAACTATTACCGAGAGTGAGATTAGAGTAAATGACAAAATTGAGTATTCTGAGATAGTACATAACTCTGTCGAAAATACCCAGATGAATGAGGTTGTTCCTATGAATGGTGTACGAACTTTTGAACTCAGCATTTTGAATCATTTCATAATAATCCCCTTCTTCTTTAGAATAGATTGGGAATGGCGCTTCGTACCACTCCTGGATATTCTTTGGTTGAAAAATTCCAGTTCTCATCGGATAAGCCATTAGGATTGCAGAAAAATGTGTAAGAATTGAAAGGAAATTTGATTTGGATTAGATTTTGATTTGAGAGGATGAATTTTGATTGAATGTGAAGATGATTAATGAATAGTTGTGTGCCAAATTTATAAAGATTAGTGGAAAACTGTCAAATAACTGCTGAACTGCTGCAGTTATTGCACAGGTCGCGATCGCGAAGGCCTAGTCGCGAGCGTGACTAACAGACTTTTGAGAAACAGAAAGTTTATGTAGGAATTCACGAGCGTGATAGACAATCGCGAACGCGAATAGGAAAAATAGAAGAAAATCTTCTATTTATCAAGAATTAAGATGGAAAATTATGATTATCACCCCTCAGATGATTATTTCAAAATATTTTCGTATCTAGAATGAATTTTAGAAACTTGTATAGGAAACAGAATTAACAAATATTATCTTTAGAACTTACTTGGCTTCCCAAAACAATATCTTTGAAATGCACTTGCCTTCCCCGGCAACGGTGCCAAAAACTTGTTCGCCACTTTTCTACTGATAAGTTTAATCTAATATGGTTCCAGAATCTCGTGAACTGTTGGCTATCAACTGCGCCAAACACTTGCCCACATATAAAATGTAGGTGTTGTCAATACCCCTTACCACATAGAAAAATGATGATAACTGCAAATATACAGTTGCGATGTAGTTTTAAAAGATATCGAACCCACAGGGAAGGAACCTTGGTCTAAAGATATTAGGGAAGCTTAAAATAAAATAAAATAAAAATAATTTAGAGATTTTTATGTGGGTAGGAAAATTAGAATGGAAAGTTGAGTAAATATAGATGTGATAGATTAGAAATTCTAAATGAATAGATTTTCACTATAGACAGTATAGCAGAGAAAACATGCAAGTTTAACGAAGATATTACTACACACTAGATTATCTAACAGATTCGGTTCTAAATATTCAGATGTTCAATTATTCGCCGTAGAGCTACACATGAAATAACTTTTCTAAGTCTAGTGTAAACGAGTTAAGACAATTATGAAAACCTGGACAACATCAATATTATGCTTAGTAAGGGTCGCTCTCACATAGCCATATTTGGCAAGTTACAACTCCAATGTTGGCTCACTAAACAACGTTATATCACAGATCCAGTAATTATATATGCTATTGTTAACCTCGAAACTACTCTTAAAATTAACGCCAACGCATATAACTTGATTACCATAAAAGACTTAGCACGAAATACACATTATAACACATAGATATATCATAAACTTCGAAATAGAAAGTTTAAGTAGAAAGCAAGGCAAAGTTGTAAGGAATGCAAGTGAAAGCTAAAGTTGATCAAACCGTATCCACTCTTTAATGGGAGTCGTCAATTCTCGCAATTCCTGCGTCTACCTTGAATTCGGTCTCGGCCTGTACAGAACATTCGCTAGGATACTATTCTTTGCGAATATCAAATAAACGAATATTGAAGAATGAAAACTTTTATTGATAAGTGATTTGCAAGTACACTTACACAATAAACGCTTGAATACGTAGAGAAATCTAGTGATCGAAACAAGAAATCGAATCACTAATACATTTTCTCGCTAACACTTAAGAACATAGCGAATCTAACTACACACACACTATATCTCTCACTTTAATTCTAATACTTCTCTTTCCCTTTTGTGGTGCACGTGAATCACACTATGCCACACGAAATTTGAGAGGATTTGGACCCTTATTTATAGAGTTGAAGGGTTGCGTCTATCCAAACGAAGAGTCACATCCATTGGTGAAGGATTGCATCTTTTCACTTTGATTGGTTGATGAAACTTGATGTTATCCACAATGAAGAGGCACCTTTTTATGATTGGTTGACTCTTGATAAGTGTCTTTTCGTTGATAGTTGATGGCAGTTGATGGCGGTTGATGGTGGTTGATGGTTAAGAAGATAATACCAGAAAACCGTCCATGTCGAGATCGCAATGTACATGTCGCGATCGTGAATCTTTTGTTGGCAGATTTCTATTTCTGAAGTGAACAGGTCGTGACCGCGAATGAATGTCGCAAACGTGAAATGAGTTTTTCTTCAGAAATCTCCTTGTAATTTCACCTATCTTCGACAGCTTCGATCTTAAGCCAATTCTTTAAGTTCCACGCATCTTTTTGCACCTTTTTCACTCTTTTTTCATAGAATTCCACTTTTGATCATTTTACTCCCAAGATTCACCTAATATCTGCATTTACATCAAAAACAAGTACATACCACGTGAAATCTTTCATATGAAGTATAAAAATGACTCAAATTATAGTGTTTAATGTGTGAATTTATCATGATAATAAGTGTAATTATACACTTATCAAAAAGGTGCAAAAAGATGCGTGGAACTTAAAGAATTGGTTTAGGATCGAAGCTGTCGAAGATCGGTGAAATTACAAGGAGATTTCTGAAGAAAAACTCATTTAACGTTCACGACATTCATTTGCGGTCGCGACCTGTTCACTTCAGAAACTGAAGTTTGCCAACAAAAGATTCACGGTCGTGACATGTACATCGCGGTCGTGACATGGATGGTTTTCT
>CATIWQ010013526.1:0-17825 GCA_949673415.1 Euphorbia schlechtendalii
TGAATGGGGAAGAAAGTTCACAAATAAGATTGCAGAAAAATTGAACAATTGCGAAGCTGAGTTAGCTGCAAGTAAGTTGAAGGTTCAGACTTTGGAGATGGAATTATGTAATGCAGTGATTTTATGGAAGAAGATGCAAGACAAAAATAGGCATTGAAGAACTTATTAGAAGTCAACATCAAGAAGAGAATGCAATTGTAGCATACATTTGTTAAGTTTGTTTGTATTTTTGTTGTTTTAGTGATAGCCTATTGTTATAACAATATGCTAAATGAAAGTGACAACAGTGATAGAATGCTAAGTTTGGCATGACATTTGAATACTTTGATTTGTAATTGTCACTTTCATGTTCTTGTAATGGTTAAATCAGTGAATGAAAAAAATTTGCTCCAATTAGAAAGTAGTTACTTAATTAAGTAAAATGGCTTAAAAATTGCAACAAAGCACTACAACGGCCACAAAAAGGCATTGAAATGGCAACAAAAAGTCACCAAAATCAGAGAGGATTGTCACAACAAGAATTAACTTACAATACTTCTAGCAAAAAGCTTCCAAGCTCTCATTATCACCTTCAAAGTGAGCATCACCAACATGGTTCAGGATTAACATTAAAATCACTGACACTATACCAAAGAAGGAAACGAGCGTAAAAAAATCAATGACTCATCTAGATCCTCTTCAAACAAAATTTAGGCTTTGAACTCGACTCTGATTCATCCACAAAATCGAACTTCGACTCAGACCCATGTCCATCATCACTCCGAAGAAGACATGTCTACAAAACTCGATCATCGACAGATTGACAACCATGGAATGCCCAACGAGATAAATCCTAGGGGCACTCATGCACTAGCATATGAGGGTATCAACTCGGAAACCTCCGAAAGGCTCCTCGTGCAATGAAGCTTCTACATTCGATTGGGCCTAATGCTCAAAAGCCAATGATGCCTGTAGTAGATAAACATACATCATGTGATAAATGTTGTTTGTGCATAAAGTCATTCATACATGCATATGCACCATATCACTTATAGGTCAAGGCGATGTTAAACCGATGTCATTCCGACAAGCAAAACACTCTACCTCCACATGAGGAAACTACAAGTGTCAGGAAGAAGTTGGAGCAGCACATCATCAAAATTTGGAATGACAATGGCCCAACTCAAGTCATTTCAACTTTTGTCAAATTCAAGCCTACTTAGTCTCATTCAAGCAGCGTTACAACATCACAGAAACCTCCCATAACAACGGAGTGGCCATCGAGACATCCTCGAAAATCTCAAACTCAAATTTCCACGTTTATCACGAGCCTGAAGAAAAATTTCTCAGAACCCTCATTATGAGCGAACGACACAGAGCGATGGGCCGAGAGCGCGCGGAGATGAGAGGCGCGGTCCACCAGGGTGTTTAAAAAGTACCGGGTCAGGGACTCGAAAGTTTTGGTAGAGAAAGTGAAAATGTTTTTAGATCAGTCAAACCCGAATCCACCATCTCTTAGTGTAGAGTCCCCACCTGGATTAACTCTTTCTAGGAATTAAAGTCCTGTGAGGCTTAACGTCCGGGAGACGGCCCACTAAGGCACAAAGGTTCGGGTTTGGGATACGTTGCTTATTTTTTATTGGATCACATTATATTACACCTATAGAAAACTGTATTTCTTAATTGTGCACATTCGCACTTATGTCATTTTTTGAGTTATAGTGCATGATTTAACGCGCATATGGAAAGTAATAAAACCATACATAAAGCAATAAATAAATGCGGGAAAGTAAAGATTAAAGATTACATAACCTTGGGGGATGCAACCGCCTGCCTAATCGCTTAATTAAACTTCTCAAAAAATAATTGAAATTGCAATACCCGAAGGAAAATAAATCCTAGGCATACATCTAACCTGCATCTACAACGATTAGTACAAGATATGGCATAATATTTGCAAGTATGTTTGATTTGATTTTGACGAGGCCCGTGTGGCCTAATTAAAACATCGACGATTGCAAATTTCTTATTTAGAAATAAAATAATTCATTTTATTTACAAATATGTTGGTCATTTTTAATTAGTGAAAATGATCGCATTGCAAAATGTGAGGTCTATTATTCAAGAATAATTTTTATTCCCTTCGTGGGGTATCCTAACAGAAATTAAAGATGAAGAACAATATTTACAATAAAATAAAGTAAAAAGAAAATAATCCTAGGTCGACATGTACGATAACATGAGATGAAGCAGCTCTGAGAACTCAAAGGTTTACCCTTTCGGTGTGAATCCACTTCAGCGTATCCGTATGATCCCCGGAAGCGTTCCTCGGTCATTTTTCAGTAGAGTTTGTATGAAAAATAAATATTTATTTATCTAAAAGATAATCAGATTCGGGTTCTAAATTTGTTTTAGACCAGAGAATATCTAAGGATTTTTAGAAGAAGAAGTAGATGGAAGTTGATTTGAAAATCATAAAGTTTCGGAATCCAAACGTGTTTTGGATTCGAATTATTCGAAGAAATTTTGAAATAAAATATTTTTGTAGCTTTTGTCAATGTTTCTGCTTCTAAAAAAATAGAGTTTTTCACTCCAATTTCGAGCCCTCCTCAATAAAAAAAGTGTCGGATATTTATAGGGCTCAGGCCGGAGCTAAACCGAGCTCGTTGGAAATTCCAGTGAGGTTCTGGAAATTCCAGCCCCTAGTTGGAATTTCCAGCACCTCTCTGGAATTTCCAGCGCTCGTTGGTTCCCAGCGAGCCCAGTTCGGTCTGATTATTGTTTTTTTTATTTTTTTATTTTTATTTTTAAATTTATTTATTTATTTGATAAATTTTACCAAAATCTTTATTTTTCAAAATAATTAAAGTCCTTAACACAATTCGATGAAGCGGAACATTCCAATTCGGAGATCTTCAGATAATAAAAAATTGTGTGATTCGAGGATAAAAATCCTGAAAAGCCATCATCATTAAACGCACGAGCTAGTACAAAATCTCATGCTCACAACTGCCCCTTGTGTGATAATTGCTGGTTGTATAACCAGTATGATCACATGAAATGTCGCAGAGGGATTGAGAATATACCTGACCAGTGTGGTTGGTGCCTTCCTTGCCCCTGATTAATGGTGATGTGGGCATTCCTTTCTGGCACCGTGTCCTCGCGGGATTGCCCGTTTCTTTCTTTGGAATCCCTTGGTGTTTGATGCCCCTTGCGGGCGGTTTGACCGTTTCTTTCTGCGACGTCCCTGTTATAGTCGGCAATCGTTTCCCTCTTCTACTATGATTATTATGTGCCCCTTGGAATGATTGGATATAGATTTCTGAATCTATTTCAAAGTCGACGTTGAATTTCCTTAGTAGGATGTTTGACTTGTTCCCTGTGACAAATCAGAGGAAAGTATAATGTTAATATATTTTATGATGAATATTTTAATTATTTGATTAAGTTTATGCAAAGCAAAAATTTTTGTCCCTTCATTCAAAAATTAAAACATGATGAATAAATGAATTTAATGAAAATTCGGGGATGTCCTGAAGACCACTTTGTTATTTAAGGAGGCTTTTGTGATGCAATGTTGACTTTAAGCTTGAATGGGCCATCATCTTTCTTGGTGTTTGCAAATTCCCCAAGTGGAGGTGGAGTTTCTTGTTTTCTGGGACAGGGTTGCCCCAGTTTGGCATTGTTTTTTTCCTGTAGATGGCGTGATGCGAATGTAATGTATGCATGATTTTATGCATGGACAATATTTATCACATGATGTATGTTCATCTGTTGTAGGTGTTGTGGGCTTCGTTCATTGAAGAGCCTTCTCTTGTGCTGGTGCATGGTTACCCCTAGGATTTGTCTTATTAGGGATTCCATGGATGACTTCCTCAAAGCGACGACCATGGGTTCGTTGAATCAAATTCGAGTTCAAAGCTCAGATCTGGTCTGAGGATGAGTTGTTGACCACGCATTATGGCGGTGATGATCTCTTGGAAGCAATTTGCCTAAACTGTTGGAGGTATATAATGCCACGTACCTTTCCGAGGAGGAGATGATGAATTTGATTTTTCTTTGGTTCTAATTTCTGCATAGATCGGCCTTGCAGGTTTTCAATCTATCGAACCTTGTCTTAATATTTGCCTAGACCGCCCTTTCAGGTTTTCAATCTAGCAGACTCATTTTTCTTTATTATTTGTTACTTTTTTATGTTTACTTGCGATATTCTACCAGTTGCATGCAAGCAATCAAAATAAACATATCCATAAAGATTCAGCAAAAATGACAATTCATTGATGAACTTAACAGGGGTATAAATGTTTCAAATGATTTGACTCCTGCATTAATTAGCCCTTTTAAGTTTGCTAACCAATGTGGTTCTCTCGATGTCCTAAGTTTTGCCTGAGCCTGCCTTTTTGGGTTTTCAACTCAGCGGACTGTTCTTTTTTTTATTTTGAAAAGAAGCCCTAATTTTTGCTCAACTAACAGAGTGTTAATTGACAGGCTAATTTATTTTTTTATTTGTACTGCTTTTCATTGACTTATTTATTTCACCTATGCGTGATAGTAATTGTCCCAATCTTGGTTGATTTGATAGATCGACTACCGTCCATGTCCACGACTTCAATTATTGTCTCATTCAGCTTTTCTGATTGATTGGTTGGTGCTCATACTACTTTGCTAGCTTGAGGCGTATTCAAAGATGGGTCTTGATCATCAATTTTTCCTTTTGAGTTTGACTGTTCTCCAACGATAGGTGATATGTCAGAGATTAGATCTGATAGCTTGATTCCATCGATGGTGAACAATTTTCGTTCAATGACGTTCCTTTCGTAATGTAGTGATCGGCCCATAAGTGTTGGTGGGCTATGTGATGAAGCTGTTGACATGTTCAACGATCTGACTCTTTTATGTCTTTGACATCGCACAGGTGGTTTGACCTCAATTTGCTTTGTTGACATTTTGGTTTTATTCTGGCTTTGATCATTTTGATTTTTGTTTGACTGATTTAGTAGTCGATGGACATTTCATGCTTGGTGATCTGTCTATCAATCTTCTGTCTTTGTAGGATGAAGCAAATGCTATCACGCACCGTCTAAGTACATGTGTTTGTCTCTCATTTTCTCACAAGAGTCAAATCATTTGAAATCATTGTGGGGAATCCACTTATACCCAAATTAATTTCACGAAATGATGTGTCGCGTGTGCTAAAAACATTATGTATATGTTTATGAGAATGTGCAATGTCATCGATTGAATATCAAGTAAGTAAACAAAGTTTAATTTATTCAAAAATTCAAAAACCTTGTGGGAAAAGTAGCTAATAACTAATTTATTACATCATCAAACATGGGTTATTCTAGCGCCCCTCGGATGTGTCCATGGATTCAAAGTACTCCATCCTACTCGCCTTCTCAAACTCTTCTTGATAGCTCGAAAAGATGTCCGACCCAAACTTGTTCCTGTATGATGGTAGTGCACCATCCAGAAGCTTGGTTATCATCTCCGGTAGACTTAAGCAAGCTTGAAGCCTGACCTGTATGGCCATCTAATACGCATAGTAGGATTTGAAGCTTTCACCCTGCTCTTGCCTTGTAGCCTCTAAATGTTGCATCGTAGTTTCCATCTGAGTGTTGAAACCATAATGCCCCATCATAGCCTGAGCAAGGCTATTCCAATTAGTAGCTATGTCCAGCGAAAGGTGGCTGCACCATTCATTGACTGGGTGGTCTAAGGTGATGATAAAGAGCTTAGCCATCATTTGTTCGCTGACCCTTAATTCTCTCATCACTGTCTGATAATGCGTTAAGTGAGCGCGCGGGTTGCCAGATCCCACATACTTTTCAAATTGCGGTATTAAAAAGTTTAGGGGTAAGCTATCTTCATCCTTGATCATTGGTTGCGCAGGGTATGTGTTCATTACATGACCACCGTGAGTGGCCAAGAACTGCTACTAGAATTATGCCATGCCTGGTTGTTGGAGGATGGCATTCCTAGTGTTTGGATAAATACCGTATTGCCCCTGTGGAAATGCCACAAAATTGGGCATCTGCGAGGTAGCCTGGAACTGTGAGGTAAATGGTGCGCTCCAATTAAGAATGGATTGTTGGGCCACTCCTTGATAAAAAGGTCTTGGTGCGAATGCTGGTTGGTCAAGCTGCCCCGGGAATAATTGATTTTGACTTTGTCCTGCCCCGAACTGGTAAAAGGCAGTAGGATTTGGGTGCACTGCATGTGAGGTAGGAGGTCCTCATGTTTCAGGTTGGCTAGTTGGATCGTCGTTGTTAAGGGTGACCTCTAGCTAGACACCACATTTTGAGCTCTCTAGGCGTGTTGGTGAATGAGCGATGCTAGCTGTTCGTTATTGGCAAAGGCATTCAAGGCAGCTACGATCTCGGAGCTCACTAACGACTGATGTGTCTATTGAGAGTTCTATCTCGGAAGGTTTGGGTGATCTTCCCCTGTAACTCCATCTTGTGGATTGGCTATGAAAGACGTACGTTGAACTGAATCTAAATCAGAACCTGAGTCCTCACTTGAGTCAGTGTATGGAACCCCCTCCAGATTGGCCATGATTAGAGAAATGCGGGCCAGGCGACGAGCAGGCCTTTTCCAAGCCCCTTCGATACACAAGTTGAAGATCAGATCATGCGTTTGGGATGATATGATTCATGATGAGAAAAATGCGTGAGATGTTTAATGTTATGGCTGCATTCATAAGAGCTTAGAATGCCATGATGTGAATAATATGTTTGTCAATCCATTTGAAACAAACAGGTTAATCTTTAGGTAAAAATGAAAATCCAACACCTGGATTGGATTTGTATGATGTCTGTGTGACATTGTAATATGAGCTGTGTAAGTGAGGTGACCAAATTACCAATATGGTAATAGGTCAATAGTTTGAGATTTCGTACTATGACTAGATCTTATATAATGAGGAGGTCAAAATTATTTTGGGCAAGTAGTGTGACATACCCTGAAGAAATGAAAATAACTATTGTATGTAGCTATTGAATGAATGATTTGATTATTTTTCCCAATTAGGGCGGAGTTTCGAATGCCTGTGTGGTCATCGCGATTTGAGGGTATGTGGTGATGTATGTATCACTGCCCCGTGTGGGCGGATGGTTCGGGTATTAAATGTATACCCTTAAGGATTTGGTAAGGTTTTTGAAATAAGTTCGCCCCTTGTGGGCTTAGGTTCAGATGTCAGCAGGGACATCACGTGATGTAGGAAAAAAAATATTTTTTGGTAGGTATATGCCACGTTTAGGCTATATAGTATGTGGGCTATGATTTGGATATCTCAAAGATGATGTTTGGGATATGTTATTGCCCCTTTTGAGCTAAGTGTTAGATGTCAAGTAGACATCATGCTAATAAAGGAAAGGTATGTTCTCCTTGTACGGGCTAATAGTTGGATGTCAAGTGGACATCTCGTTGAAAAGGGGTAAGTGATGTTTCATGATTCTAATTAGTTCAAGTTTTCCTAGGGTAACACGATCTCGAGTGTCATCCAACCCTAAGTGTTTGTGACGCTGATTTGGCATGATGATGAGAACATGCTATGTTACATCATTTTAATACGATGAGTGTGTGTGTTCAAGTGTCTGCACTAAGATTCGTGGTTAGCATGACATTTGTACAATAATAATTATGTAGCACAAAGCATGTGACATCCAAACTTCTAACCATACAACTCCCGTGCGTAGGGTTTTTGGCTAGTCTCTATCCTAAGTTTGGTTCATCTTAGTATCACAAGGATACTAAGGAGCGCACCTGCAAGAAAATATAATGCATGGTCATTTATTGGGTAATGCCCTAGGGAAAATGCCTATGGCCTATTGACATGAGGTTTGTAAGTGGGTTGTTGATGTAAAAGGTTCTTGTTGCACTAAAATACACTCCAAGCCTCTCCCCAAATGGGTTCTAACGAGGGAGTTACATGCGATATGGCAACAAGTGGTCCACCCGCTCAAGTACTATCTTTTCTCAAGGAAGAAAATTAGTACGAGAGAAAGCTTTGCGATAATAGGGTACCTTAAACTTATGGGCTAATCCCCTCTATTGCAATGCGAATTTATGAATATGTCACAATTAAGAAAATACGGAATAATGTGATCAATAATTTTTGGCACTTATCCAAAATCTAAAACCTTTGCAAAAAAAGTTTAAGAAAAATTCCCAGCGGAGTTGCCACTGTGAGCGGACGACACGGAGCGATGGGCCAAGTACGCACGGAGATGAGAGGCACGGTCCACCGGGGTGTTTAAAAAGTATCGGGTCAGGGACCCGAAAGGTTTGGTAGAGAAAGCGAAAATGTTTTTAGATAGGTCAAACCCGAATCTACTGTCTCTTAATGTAGAGTCGCCACCTGGATTAGTTCTTTCCAGGAATTAGAATTCTGTGAGGCTTAACGTCCGTGGGACGGCCCACTAAGACACATAGATTCGGGTTCAAGATAAGTTGCTTATTTCTTATTGGATCACATTATATTACATCTATAGAAAACAATATTTCTTAATTGTGTACATTCACATTTATGTCATTTTTCAAGTTATAGTGCATGATTTAAAGCGCATATGGAAAGTAATAAAACCATACATAAAGCAATATATAAATGCAGGAAAGTAAAGATTAAAGATTACATAACCTCGTGTGATGCAACCGCCCACCTAATCTATTAATTACAATTCCCAAAAAATAATCGAAACTGCAATACTCGAAGGAAAATAAATCCTAAGCATACATCTAACCTGCATCCGCAATGGTTAGTACAAGATATGGCACAATATTTGCACGTATGTTCGATTTGATTTTGACGAGACCCATGAGGCCTAATTAAAACATCGACGATGGTAAATTTCTTATTTAGAAATAAAACAATTTATTTTATTTACAAGTATGTTGGTCATTTTTAATTAGTGAAAATGATCGCATTGCAAAATGTGAGGTCTATTATTCGAGAATAATTTTTATTTCCTTCGTGGGGTATCCTAAAAGAAATTAAAGATGAAGAAGAATTACAATATTTACAATAAAATAAAGTAAAAAGAAAATAATCCTAGGTCGACATGTAGGATAACATGAGCACACGGCTTTCATCGTTTCCCTAACAATTCTGAGGGTCGTAGTCAACCCATGGTCAACTCACAAGGGGTATATAATTCAGACCGCAAAGGTCAACCATTCCATAGCGGATTTTGACGATGACTCACAACAGTCAACGCATCATTAAACGGCTTTCATCATTTCCCCATCAATTCCGAGGGTCATAGTCAACCAACGATCAACTCACAAGGGATATACAATTCAGATCGAAACGGTCAACCATACCACAACAAATTTTGGCAAAGACTTACCACGGTCGATGTATTTTCAAAAGCATGAAGCACACGACTCTCATCCTTTCCCTAGTGGTTCCAATAGTAATAATCAACTAGAGGTCAACTCACAAGGGGCATTCATCGTAGACTATTTACAGTCTACATACCTTTCCAAACTTTCTACCATCAACTTCTCTTTTTAGAATTTTTATAATCAATGAACTTTTTATAGTCTGCATTTCTTCTCATACTTTTAACAGCCAATGGACTTTCTATTGTCCACACATCTTTTTAGACTTTTTACAATCTATGGACTTTCTACAGTCCACATCTCTTTTCAAACTTTTTACAATCAACGGACTTTCTACAGTCTGCATTTCTTTTCAGACTTTTTACAATCAACAACTTTCTACAGTCCTCATTTCTTTTTAGACTCTTTATAGTCAACAGACCTGCTACATTCCAAGTCTTTTTTTGACTTTTTACAGTCAATGGACTTTCTACAGTCCACATCTCTTTTCAGACTTTTTTACAGCCAACGGACTTTTTACTGTCCACATCTCTTTTCAGACTTTTTATAGTCAACAAAATTTCTACAATCTGCATTTCTTTTCATACTTTTTACAGTCATTGGACTTTCTATAGTCCGCATCTTCTTTTAGACTTTTTACAGTTCGCATCCTCTTTTGACTTTTACAGTCAACAGACTTTCTATAGTCTGCATCCCCTTTCAGACTTTTTACAATCAACAAACTTTATATAGTTAGCATATTTTCTAGACTTTTTACAGTCAATAAAGTTTCAACAGTTTGCATCTTTTATGATTTTTTACAGTTAGCAAACTTTCTATAGTTCCCACTCTTTCCTGACTTTTTACAGCCAATGAACTTTCTACAGTTCATACATTTTCCTGACTTTTTACAGTCAGTGGAATTTCTACAGTCCACATCATCAACGGACTTTCTACAGTCTGCACATGGGACTCTCAACCAGCTAAATGGAGGTGCATGACTAACGTTCTTTCCCTAACAGTTCTAGTGGTAGCAACAAGCCAATGGTCAACCTTCAAGGGGCAATCATTGTAGAATGGGAAATTCGTAAGGGGCATGAGAGACAAGTCCCCGATAGCGTCGCACTAGGATAAAAGCTTCCAGTCATCATGAAGTTTCCATCCCGAGTAGTGCCAATTGTGAATGATCAGGTATCATCACTAAATTCCGCTGCTCTTTCAATCATGAGACCATACTGATCTCATATCAGTAGTGATCCCATGAGGGCAGCTTGTGAGCACGGGATTTCACTCTCGACTCACGAGTTCAATGATGAAGTTGTAATTTATTTTTCCTTGCTAGTTTTTTTCACTTTTTACAGGGTCCTAAATTCATCTAAAGGAAGCTTGCTTTGTTTCTTTGAGCCTCAACCATTTTTAGACAATTTCAGCATAAAAAAACCCAAGGCAAAGCAGCCATGTCATTAACGACATGGCTAATATCGTTACCGACATCGACTTTCCAACATAACAGAAATTGTAATTTCTGCTATTTTCAGCCAAAAAAGTAACTTTTACCCACATGCTCGGACATGATCACTGCAAAACCACTCCTCCACCTTACCTAGGATACTTCACATTAAATATAATGATGGACTTGACAAAAGGAAATAAGAAAGTATGGGTTGAAGAGAGGTATGGGCTAAAAGTATGGGTTAAAAAGTGGACCTAGGTGGACTTTAGATTGATTGGAGTTCTACAAAAGGAGGATTGAATTTCAGTCATAAGGGGGGAAGGAAAAGAGAGAAAAGATCAAGAAAAGAGAGAAAAGATCAAGAGAGCATGGACGAGCATTTCTTCTTATGTTCTTGAGTGTTCTTGAGCAAAACACCAAACTTTGATCACCAATATTTGAGATTTCAGGTTAGTTAGATTAAGTTCATGAAAATGGCATGAACTTGGGTCACAAGGGTCCACTTGTAAATCTCTTAAGCAAATTTGAGGTTTAGTTCATCTTTTAAGCAAAGCTTGAGGTTTAGAGATCATTTAAGCAAACTTTAAGTATAGAGATTATTTAGGTAACGTGTGAGGTTTATACTTGAATGGAGAGTCTACAACATCTTTATCACTCACTTGAAGGTTACTACACCTTCTAAAACATCTACTTTGGTAAGGAATAAATCCCTTCTAAAGATTTTCGGTAAATCACCAACCAACAACCAAATCCAACTAAAAAGAAACAAGGAGAGCTTACCAGAGGACTTCATGGACCTTAAAGAAAGTGGATTCATGACTACAGGGTAAACCTATGAGTTCCTAGAGTTTGTGCTTACATTTATATGCTTTCCTTTTTTAAGTTTCATTTTTTTTAGTTATTTCCATTTTTCGAACACCAAACTATTTTACAGGAATTTCAGTATGATATCAAATAATTTTGAGTATTTTGTTTACATAAACATAATCTACCCATCTTGAGATTTTTGGAATGATAAAGATGATCCAAATCCGTTAAGTATAGAAAAAGTTATGATTGTTTGAAGTTCCGGATTTTCATTTTGCTATTTCTATGTGTTTTCTGTAGGTCTAGAATGTCATGTCATTAACAACATCATCAATTTCATTAATGACATCACAATATTGTTAATGACATCATTTTGATTTTGTTAACAACATTGCATTGGCAATATGCAGATTGGCTTAGTTTTGCTCCGTTTAGAATCGTTTAGGCCCAGAACGACCCACTACGACCATTCTGAGTTTGGAAATGAATCATTTGGGGTAACAAACTTCTAAATTGTAATTATTTAGGAGTTATATATGATTTTTAATGTATTAATATGTTGATTAAGGTTTGGAGTAGCAAGGGAAGCGCTTTGGGCAATCCATATCAATATCGCCCTTCACAAGGAAGTTGATAATGATATAGATGACATCGTTACCGTTATTAACCCGAACAATGGCTATGTTATAGATGTTTGGCCTAGATTTATATTTCTAAATATTGTTTTAGGAAACCCCCACAAAGGGAACTCAAGTTCCCGGATAACCAACCCAGCAATATAACATGCAGCATTTTCACTAATAAAAATGACCAACATAGTTGAAAATAAAAAAGAACCATTTTTATAAAATAAGAACTTTGAAATCTCTGTTATTTTTGCCTCGACCACATGGGTCTTTCCAAAATCCAAATCGAGCATACGTGGTACACTTGGTACATATTTGTATTGTTATGCTAACCTTTGTGGATGTAGGTTGTTTAGGATAGATGTATGTTAGGTTTAATTTCCTTCGAGTATCACATTTATCAAATGTAACATTTGTTAGATATCAATGTATTTAGGCAATTTGTAAATCCCAATCCTAAGATGTAATTAATCCTGTAGATTAGGCACATTTGCTTTCCTACATGTTTACTTTCTCGCACTTTATTTGTTTACCGCTTTTTGCATGCGCACTAAATAGCCAAAAACATAAACTAAAAACATCTAGATTGAATTGCAATATCGTAAATGTGGTTTCCAAACAGGAATAATATTAACTCAAAAATGACGAAGTAAATAACTCATCCCGAACTCGAATCTTTAAACTATGGTATCGCCTAGGCTTAACGAACCTAAGTTGTACCAAATTTTCCCGAAAGAGCTGATCTGGGCTGGGACTCTGAGTACCATAGGCTAGAGGTTCTAATCTCGAGTCTATTAAACTTGTTACATGAAAAAGTTTCTTTCTTTAAACTTAAACACACTTTTCTTTCCAATCGAGAAAACTCCCACGCCCCATCTAACGGGGCTGACACCTCGCAATGACCTCGCGGGTCGACGTCATCCACTCACAACTATCATATTCTTTTTGAGAAGCCTTAGGTTATCATCATCATAGTCTTCTAGATCAATTGGGACTCTTTCCCCATTCCTCACAATCGTGGGAATTTTAGGGCTAAGCTCTATAGTGAGCCATGCTTGCATACTCTGAGACTGAATGAAGATCTTCATATGATTTTTCCAAAATGTATAATGATTATCATCAAACAATGGAGGCCTAGTCACAAACATTCCTTCTTTAAGAAGTACCATCTGTTTTGAGCTAGAGCTAAAACTGTTATAAGCCATTTTGGATCTTTAACTTAAAGACGATGAGTCTATAAGTTGAGCACTTGCTCTGATACCACTTGTTGGTCCGAAACAGCTTAATAATAACAGTAGAGGAGGTGAATGCTTCAATTAGTTCTTTTTAGATTTTATAAAAATACTTTTCTAAGTTCAGTTTTTAGATGCATGTTGAGTGAAACGTGCTGAGTTGGGTCTAAAAACTATAAACTGCTCAGCTTCACTGGCACAGTTTATCTTCAATCGATGCTGAGTACTTTACTCAGCTTGGATTGGTTTTTCAAGCAAAACTTGTAAAAAAGAAAGAATGATGAATGAGTAAAATGCAATAAAGACAAGTGAAAAGGTTATAACTTTAATACCTAATATTTTATCCTAGTTTGGCCCCCAGCCTACCTCCAGTCCTCGAATTCCTTTCTGAGCTTTAATCCACTAGTGTTTTCCTTCCTTCTTTAAGCGGAGAAGCCTTACAACGGGTAGACACAATTACAAACATTACCTTTCTTTCTAACTACCACTCAACCACAGTTTGGGTACCCTTCCCAAACTGTCACTTAGATTTGAAATAGAAATTGCGAACAAAGGATTTCAACTTATAAGATACGTTGAATCCTTTACAGTGTTAAATCTAAAGTGATTTCTCTCTATTACAAACTGATTAGGTGATTTATGTTTGCTTTGATTGCTTGATTTGGAATTTCTGAATGCTGAGATATTTAAATAGTATTTCAGCTCTTGAGAAATTCAAGGTGATTCACCTAGTTTGAACGTTTGCTTCTATCTTCAATTTATACTTGAAGTTCTTCGAAGTAGCAGTTGCAAACTTCTCATTCTGACTTTGTCTTCAATTTCTCTTCTCTTCAAATATTTCGAATTTTCCCACTCGAAACAAATTTCAGGATGTTTAGAGACAGAGATTTCGAACTTTGAGGCGCGAGATTAATCCATTAATTCGGATGCGTCAGAAACTCATTTTCTTCAAGCAATCTGTTCTAATAGAGACGTGCGTGATGTAACATGGAAGCTTACAATTCGTTGACTTTCTAACGTTGCAAAGTTGCGCGGAGATACTGAGAAACTTTGCATGTCAGAAGATTCCTTTTGTCTTAGACTTTAGTGAGGAATCTCTAACATTCCGTATTGGCACCTTTTTGTTGCGAGGATCACTTGAATATCTTCTTTAATTTTAGCACCTTTTCTCTTGAAAAGCATCAAATGAATATTTCGTTCCTCATAGAAACCGTTAAACGCATTTATGTCGTACATTTCTCTAAGTGTCCATTAACTCAGCTTTTATAAACAAAAGCTTACTTAGCTTCGTTGAGTTTATATCTTATAAACTATGTAATACTAGGCTGACTAAGCTTTTCTTACTCTAAGCCATAACTTAATTAATAATTCAGTAAACTGAGTTGTTTTCCCTTAAACACACTCACGTAAACTTGATTAATTTAGAGTTTACATAGTACTCGATTAATTTCATTATCCTAGACAGCTTGTTATTTCCAACACATTTAAGTACTGTGAAGTATTATTAACTTGGGTTCAATAGTAAATCAGAATGGTAGGACGAAGATAAATGTGATGAAGATGGAAGAAGATGAAGTTAGGAGAGTTGAGAGAATATCAAGAATTTAAAACGGATACGAAATGTTTTATAGATTTGATAAAAACATAACATTTGGTGTTTGTAACATGCATTTTATGTGGGGAAAATTTAAAATTTAAAAATAAACTTGAAAAACATTCAACGTGGTTTGATTGTTTTTTAAAAAGGTTATTCTGAAATTTTTTAATGTCTATCATTTCAAAAATTTGTAAACAAAAGAAAAAAGCATTTTTGATAAAAAAATTTTAATGTTTCAAAGGTATTTCAATAAATTTAACATTAATATAATTTATATTATTATTTAAATATTATTCATCTAAATTTGTATAATTTTCTGATATTATTCATTTTATTATAATTTTTTAAAAATTACAATTATATATATATATATATATATACTTCGAGAAAAATTACTTATATTTATTACTAGGACAAATTAAAAAAATTGCAATGACCAAAGCCGACATCATGGCTTTACCATTAAACAACGTTTCCCATTCAAAGATTATAAATAGATAGAAATAATCACTCAAAATATTTTACTACATAAATGGATTTGTCTTGTTCGAACTTGTTAGCGGTGTTGGACTCATACTAATACCTGCTCTTCCTGCTGCTTTGTAAATAACTTCCTAAATTTTAAAATATGCCATTGTAGCCAAATATACAAATGGAAATTTGTACCCCAATCACCAATACTGGGTCTCGTTTGGTTGGCGGAATGGAATAGAATAGGAAATGAATGCAAAAACGTTAAAGATGATACATGAGTCCGACGTCGGAAGGAATAGTTCTTCCTAGTTTCCATGAGAATTACGGAATAGCTATTCCTTCATTTCGAAAAGGAATAACAATTCCGTGATTTCCTTGGAAATTAGGAGGAGCTATTCCCTCTGACGTCGAAATCATGCATCATAATTGATGTTTTTGCATTCATTTTCTATTCTATTCCGCCAACCAAACGAGCCCCAAATGTTGAAAAGATTTAACCGCAAATTGCCTCTAATGCTCCAAACTTGAGAAACAGTCTTCCTTTATACTGGACTTGTTCGTCGAGGCGGGCTAGGCCGGGCTTGGTGGGCTTTTTACAAAAAAACGCTATTCCAAGCCCGGCCCAAGTGTTCACCACTTTTCTACTGATAAGTTTAATAACTTTTTCGGAAAGAGCTTGGTTACATATTAATGGTGCCAAAAACTTGTTCATGTAAAGCATGTGTTGTTAATACCACTTATCAAGATAGAAAAATGATGATAAATGCAAGTATACAGTTGCAATGTAGTTTTAAAAGATATCGAACCCACAGGGAAGGACTAGCTCTAAAGATCAACTAGGAAGACAAAATAAAGAAAATAAAATAGATTTAATATTTTGGATAAGAGGGTTAGAATGAAGAATGAGTAAATATAGATATGAAAGATTAGAGAATCTAAATATATAGATTTTCCCTACGAAATAAGGATAGCAGAGTAAACATGCAAGTTCAACAAAGATGTTGCGATTCACTAAACTAATCTAACAGACTCGGTTCAAAATACCCAAATGTTCAATTATTCACCGCAGAGCAACACATGAAATAACTTTTCTAAACCTAGCGCAAATGAATTAAGACAATTATATAATCCTGGACAACGTCAATACTATGCTTAGTACGGGTCGCTCTCACATAGCCACATTTAGCCAGTTACCATTCCAAAAATGTTGGCTCACTAAATAGCGTTACATCATAGATCCAGTGATTATACACGATATTGTTAACTCCAAAACTACTCTTAAAATTAACTCCAACGCATATAACTTGATTAATATAAAAGACTTAACATGAAATACGCATTATGACACATAGACATATCATAAACTTCGAAATAGAAAGTATACGTAGAAAGTAAAGCAAAGTTGTAAGGTATGCAAGTGAAAGCTAAAGTTGATCAAACCGTATCCACTCTTTAATGGGAGTCATCAATTCCCGCAATTCCTGCGTCTACTTTGAATTTGATCTTAGCCCGTACAGAACCTCCGCTAGGATGCTATTCTTTACAAATATCGAACAAACGAATATTAAAGAACGAAAACTTTTATTGATAAGTGATTTGCAAGTACACTTATACAACAATCGCTCGGGAATATAGAGAAATCTAGTGCTCGAAGCAAGGATTCGAATCACTTAAGCATTTTTTTGCTAACACTTATGAATGTAGCAAATTCTCTATCTATACACACACTATATCTCACTCATGCACTCTAATGTTTTCCCTTTACTTGTCTTCGAAATTGTGAGGTCTTGAAGCCGTATTTATAGAGTTCGAAGGGTTGCGTCTATGCATACGAAGAGTTGTGTCCATTGGTGAATGATTGCATCACTTCATTGTGATTGGTTAAGAAGCTTCAATCTAATCCACAATGGATAGGCACCTTTTCATGATTGCTTGATTTTTGATAGGTGTCTATTCGTTGGTAGTTAAGAAGATTAAACCAAAAAATCATCCAAGTTGTGACCGCAATATACAAGTCACGACCATGAATCTTTGATTGGCAGATTTATGTTTTGAAGAAGAACAAGTCACGACCGCGAATGGTTGTCGCAACCGTGAATTGCATTTTTCTTTAGAATTCTCCTTGTAACTTCACCGATCTTTGACAGCTCCGATCCTAAGCCAAATCTTTAAGTTCCACCCATCCTTTTGCACCTTTTTCACTCTTTTTTCATAGAATTCCACTTTAGATCATTTTACTCCCAAGATTTACCTAGTATCTGCATTTGCATAAAAAACAACTACATACCACGTGAAATCTTTTATATGAAGTATAAAAATGACTTAATTCATAG
>CATIWQ010013632.1:0-17672 GCA_949673415.1 Euphorbia schlechtendalii
AGCTTCCAATTGCGAGCTTGACGACATCCGTCTCTTAAAGAGACTATCAAGTAAGTTTTTATCTATGATATAATCCTTTTTAAACCCTATCAATGGTTCTTGAGAAGATCCTATTGGAATTCGAAAAAAAAAAAAAAAAAAACTTAACCGGTAATTCCGCCGACGCGGTTATGTTTTCGATGACAATTCCCTACATGTATCACACAATTAGTCCATATATAATTATCAACCAATCTAAATTATCAACCGAAAATTATCAATTCATACATGCATGGCTTTGCTAGGGTTTTCTCTTCTCCCTCGACGCCGTACATGTTAATGTTGGAATTGTTGATGTGCCCTAGTTCTAAAGGCATTGGTTCATGCAGTGTCACATTATAAAGACAATAATCTATTGCATATATATCTTGTGCTATAATATGAGTAGAGTATCTATTGATTGATAATCATAAATATCCCAAGTCTGTTTTAATCATGGGAATGAATGAAACGAAAGACTTGTATGTTGGATGATCTATAGCAATGTAGTTGCTATGGCACTTGGTAAAGTAGATCATGAACATGGGCACATGTTGGAAACATGGGGCTGGACCGATCCACACAGCAAAGTCACATGGTTGTATGTCATAGACAATTTGCTAAGTAGGTCTCAGTTGTCCTCGGACTTGATTTCAATTTATTACGGATGTGGAATTGAGTATGCTGTAGTATATTACTAACGGGTCCTTAAATATTGGATTACAAGTACGGGTATGCTCGGTATATTTCATGACCACATTAGTAGTAGTGTTGAAGTGATAGGATTGTCATTCGATTCGATAAATAGAAATGAATCACCGACCACTTGATGAATAAAAGTGATAAGGACATCCAATAAGTCATTGACTTATATTATCATTTTATTCTAGATTAAGAAATAAGATGAACTGCATAAGGGGTGACAAGCACCATGCCTCTTGTTCATCATATTGATGTCAGCTGGCAAAGGACTTTGTGAGATAACTACTGGGTTCAGTATCTTTAATAGATGGCTGTATTCTATCCCAATTGGGGGCTATAATGGTTTGCTAGAATCCGCTTACAGTCTATGGGTGAATCCAATTGCCAACATATGGACAGACCTAATGGATCGTGCGCTTAGGACTACTGATCTGGGATTTCTTGCACATGCAATGTTACAAGACTTGATGAAGAATCGATTATTAATTAATTGGCATGTCAAGTCAATGTAATTGAATAATCTATATAACTTCGAGATTTAATTTAGTTAATGGTATAATATAATTTATTTTATATTATTCATTAAATTAAATTAAGTCGATTAAATTGCGTTTACATATGGTATTTGTTTAATTGATAATTAAATAAATTAATATGTTGAATAATTTAATTGAATAAATTTAATCATAAAGTATTGCATACTAAAATTATTAATTGACTAAATTTAGTTAATTAAATTAATTTGTAGTATGACAATTTATTTAATTAAATTGCAATCTTTATTTTTTGTCTATAGGTTAATTTGGAAAATATGAAAGTTGACAATTAAATTTGTTTAAGGAATTAAACTATGGGGTTTAATTATTAAACTTAAAATTAATTGGGTTAAATTCATAAATTAAACCTACACCTAATTGACTAATTAGACTATAAATAGATAAAAATAAAACAAAACCTAATTCTAATCTAATACATGAAATAAAACGTGAATATGAGCAGCCACCATGTAGACTCAATTCTTGTTTTCTTTTCAGCCATGGTTAATAAGGGGTTTTGGTTTGATTTTGGAGTTTTATCCCTTGTTCTTCGTCCATTCGGCTAGCACCGGTCCCGATTTGATAGGAGTTCGTGCGCATGAGATTGGAGAGCTTCCACTTGAGAGCTTTTATGGCATCCGTCTCTTAAAGAGACTATCAAGTAAGTTTTTATTTGTGGAATAATCATTTAAAACCATGTCAATGGTTCTTGAGAAGATCGTATTCGAATTCAAGAAAATTTTAACCTATAATTTCGCCTTCACGATTATGTTTTTAATGACAATTCCCTTTAAGAAGTGTGCCGTACAAGCTAGGACTGACAGAGCCACTTTATGGATTTGACACGGCCCGATCTTGGGGAAGAAGCAAATGACATAGTGCTCTTTCCTCCAAGTATTCGCCTCTAATGGTCCCTGTGGACTTCTGACATGAACCTGTCTCACAATACTTCACCTTGACATGACCGAAGGCTCTCCCCCCTCAAGGGATATGGCCTCTTTCTCACTTAGTGTTTAAGGCAGTTCTTAGGGGTTCCGCTCATGATGGTGATACCGAGGATAGGGTCTAGCCTCTTTATACTTTACTTATTATCTCTCTGGTATTAGGAGTCCCCCCTGTCTAAGTGAGGCTCTTGAGAGCCGAGGGCAGTGAGATTCACGCGTGCGTGAGCAACGGTCGAAATTTGGATTAGTATTTGAAAAGATGCGATGTTACGTCAGCTACATACGCTTCAAAATTTGTAACATTCATGATTGTTGCATTTGTGTCTCTTCAGCCCTATATAAAGGACTCAAATCAAAACCAATTTTTACTTTGCAAATTCTCTCTCTTACTCTTAGCAATTTTCGATGAATTTTTCTTGCAACATTAAGGCAATTTTTGATGACTTTCTCTCCTTTTTCCAATTCATCTTCTTCAATTTACTAGTTAGTAACTCTAATCTTTTCTCTATTTCCATTCTTGTAACTATGCATATTTATATCGTTTCCTCAAAATCGAAGTCGATCGATTCTTGTGCGCTAATCCTAAGGAGTCGCTGGTATTTGAATAATTGGCTCGATGTTCCCCTTTTGATGCTGAAGCCTCTACCTCCCATCACCTTTCTCTCCATGAAACACCCTTGGCTTCTATTCACGAGTCATCGTCTGAGCCGAGCCTTCAAGCCTCCACTCCAAGGGCTCAAGAAGTATCAGACAATTCGACCACCGAAGCTATGGAGATTGATGATGAGGCTGATTGAATGCGGCTTTCTACAATCATAGAGAGGGACATGGCTAAGGTCACTGGTTGATGAGGCTTCTCCTAAGGGTTGAGGTGCTTGTTCCAATTGCTATACAAAGGATGGTTAACTCTTTATAACCAAGGTACACACCAATTTATGCCTAATCAGTTTGGTGGGGCTTCCTCTTACCACTAGAGTTTTGGATCGTAGATATTTTAAGGGAATTTTCCCTATGCCCGGGACAAATCCACCCCAACTCCATGCTAACATTGTGCATGCACACCATGATTTGCGTTGACCAAAGCTTCATCCTTAGAGGGATCATCCTTTGTCAATTCTTCAAGCCGCATAATCATCATCATGGAGGGCTCGTTTACTACTAGAATCTCTCTAATTTCTCTCCCTTGACTGTTAAGAAGGAGGAGAGTGTAAAAGACTTCAAGGATCAGTGGTTTTGGATCCACCCCAACCCCTAACTCATCAAGGCCAGAGAGGAAGGCCTTTATGTGGATGACCGTTTTCCCTTCCACTCGGAGTGGAATCTTATGTCGAGCTATCCTCTATCTTGGATAGAACACAAAGATCTCTCCTCTAAGAGACTAAGAGAGGTGGAGGATTTAAAGGGCACTTAGCCAAAAATACACTAGAAAGTGGCACCGAACCTTCTTCAACTGCACACTGAGGTCTTTTGCCATCGAATTGGTGTTCTTTGAATACACATGCTTACTCCATAAAATGATACAATTTTGCACGGTAATGTAATTTTCCATATTTTATGTAGGTATGGTTCATTTTAAATTTCACCCTCAATCACTTTTAGTGGATGAGTTGAAGAAGGCGTAAGGCCAAGGTTCCACCTCAATGAGAAATTGCGAGACCAGCTTCGGTCAAAAGAGCGTAGGGGTTATCGCTTCTCTTCCCCCTGCCTTCAAGGAGTTGTTGTTATGGAAGAATGTGATAGAGGGTATCATAAATCCCATCGACGACACTATCACGTCGTCAAACCTCTAGCGGCAGTTGTTACCCTGGTCTTGGACCTTCGTTGATAGAGGTAAGGGGGTGGCCGCTCCCAAGATGAAGCCTCCTCCATCACCGATCCGATCACATGGGGCCCTTGTTATTAACAAGGGTAATAAAAGAAATAGGTTGGAGGTCAAGAATACTCCACCTCCCCCCAAAAAGGCGGTGGCAACAGTGGGCTTCACAGAGGAGGATCTAGTGTAGTTTGCCGAATACGACCCCCTGGTAAGATTTTTATACTTGTGAAAATTTTTTCTTTGTGGGTTCAACTTTATATTTGTTAGTTTTTACTTCTTAACATTTCTTTTGTAATCTTTGTAGTTGTGGCGCCAATTGTACGAGGAGGACATGAAGCCAAAGCACCTTGAGTTTCTGCGTGACCTCACACGGTTTGTGGATCTCCCCAAATAGTAGGCTAAGTATAACAATCTCAAAGCTAGGGAGATCAGTGCAGCCCCTCACGGAGCCATTACTTTGGTAAGGGTCTTGTTGCCTTATGCATTTTCCATTTTCATGCTTCGGCTTCGCTTACTTCATCTTTGTTGTTTTTTTTCGAATTGTATTAACTTTAATTGAATTTCCTTGCCACATCTCTTCTCTCTCTCTCTTTAATAAGGCCAAGAGGGCTTTAGAGGTGTCCTACAAGAACCTAGTGAAGGCCTACGCTACGACTAACACCTTCGCCCAACTCGAGAAAAGGGCAATTGAGGCTGAGAAGGCAGGGGACCTCTTCTAAACCGTTGACCAGACCACTTCTAAACTCAAAAAGCTAATGGAAGAAAAAGATAAGGAGTTAAAGGATACCTACGCCCTCCTTACCAAATCGGAGGAGGAGCGTAATGGCCTTCTCCTCAAGATATGAAATTTGAAGGAGAGTCAAAATGTGGCCATCATCGAGGCCAAGAGTAAGGAAGAGACCCAATTGAAGGCCGCAATAGAGAGGTTGCAAGCTGTGATCACGAAGAGGGAGTGATTGGAAAAGGGTTTGGAGTTATGGAGAATTCAAAATAACACAATGGCCGAGGCCCTAGAAGCGCTTCAAGCTAAGTTCGATTGGCAAATCGAACAATGGAAGGCCAACGTTTGGGACACAAGGCTGGACTGGCTAGAAGAGCACTAAAACTTCCGGCATACCTTCCTAGTGGCCGTAACAACCAAACTCCCACTGGAGGATGTCGACAAGCTTGCCCTAGTCATGCCATCAGAGGAGGACATAGGTCGCTAACTAGAAGATGAGCGAATGCTTGGAGCACTTCCCCCCAAGCCAACTTACTGCACAATCTCCTTGTTGGGATGGTTGGCGAGGTTGGATAAACCAAGGCCGAGGTTAAATCCAGTCACAACCCTGCCATTATAGATTAGGATTTTTCCTTCCTTTTTTTGTTTTCTATTTCTTTCTTCTTCTTTTTTATGTATTTTCCTTCTTTGTAAGCCATGGGTCCGACTTTTGGGCCTAATATTAATGAAATAAATACAAGTTATTTCCACCTTCAGTCTTTTTTTTTCTTTTATGTACTAACTTTTGCTTATATTTATGCTTCTTTCATGTGCCACCCGCCTAGCCTTTATTGCTTTAGTTTTTACAAGTTTTTATGCGTAGCCTTCGCTTCATGCTAAACAGGTCGATCATTTCAAATAAATATCGCTTACTGTAGTCTGGTGCTGAGAGGATTCTAAATAAAGGCATTGTTATTTTGTGTTAAGGTCAGCTTAGTAAAGGGTGAAATTCTAATGTAAAAGTTAGCTTGAGGCGGTCGAGTAGAGGGTGAAAAAGTTAATGTGCAAGAACTACATTTGCCATGGATGGCTAGGATCGGTGTGAATATCCTAATACTGAGATGATTTGTTAGAAATTGCTCATTGTGGTCTTACTCTATCTAGAGCCATTGTAGCTACTCTAGGGCTGGGGGGATTTGCTAGAAATCGCCGATTGCAGATTTAATTTAGCTAGAGTCCTTGGAGTTACTCTAGGACCGGGGGGATTTGGTAGGAATCGCCCACTGCGAACTTAATGTAGTGATTTGCACTTGAAAATTTGAATAATAACTGTTTTATTGATAATAAGATTTAGACCGAGGCCTATTACAAAAGACAAAGCCATTGACCATTACACGGGTTTGCTACAACTATACTCTACGGTAGAAATTACGTAGTGAGGTAGCATTCCAGGTACGCGCTAGAACTTTCCCCTTCATTGTAGGGAGCGTGTATGTGTTTAGGCTAATTTTGAGAGCAATGTGCATTGGGCTTTCCCATTTAATGTCAAAATTCCCTTTTCCCTCTCGTGTTTGGGAATGGGAAGTGTCTCTCTGGATGAGGTCACTGACTTTGAAAGAATTCGACTTGAACTTTTTGTTGTGGAGGTTAGTAATCCATCTTTTGTACTCGACCATACGAATGATGGCGTACTCCCTTTGTTCTTCAATATTGTCAAGATCCTATGCAAGAGGTCATCATTAGAGGTGCCTTCAACATGATGAGCTACTCTAATGCTCAGGGCTCCTAGCTCTATTGGTATAACGACTTCGATTCCGTTTGTAAGGAGGATAGGTGTTTCTCCCATTATCATGCGAGGGGTGGTGAGGTATGCTTAAAGTACATCATTGAGTTCCTCCAACCAAGAAGATCCCCCTTAGTAGAGCCTAGCTTTTAGCCCGTCTAGGATGGTCCAATTTGTTACTTCGGTCATCTCATTCATTTGCGGGTAAACATAGGAGAAGCAAAGCTTATCTTTAAATTTTTACAATAGGTTTTAAAGGCATTACATTGAGTTCCATTTTCGATATGATTGTGTAAGGCATGTCGTATCGGGAGAAGATACTTTTGGCAAAGAAGGCAATGATTTGCTTGGGTTAGTTAGTGATTACATTGCAGGAAAAAGGAGCAATGGAGTACACTATTGTGGTAGCTGAGATGGCGGATTCTCCGGCTACATTACAATACCTGGATCCTTATACCAGAGCTGCTCTGGCTGAATATTTTATGTATCATGAACATCACACTCTAATCATTTATGATGATCTCTTCCGTGCCAGGGCTTCGTCTTCCACCCACTTCGAGAAGTGAATGATCACCATTAGCACCCATCATTTCTACCCAATTACCGAGGAAAGGGGTCAATGAGATTGACTCCCCAAGTGCTAAACGGCCAAGTGGATTGGATAATGGTTAGTGGTGTATGGGGGCGTTGCAGTTTTCAGCATAGTCTTGGCAAGATTTGCAAGAATGCACTAGCTTTTTCGCATCTAGCTCTATCATGGGCCAGTAGGACCCCATCAACTTCACCTTTCGCACCATTGTGTCCTTCTTCTCCTGAGTTTCGCACATCCCCTCGTGGATTTCTCGTAGCAAATGATCCGCATTGACTTTGTCTATATATCGCAGCCATGGTTGCGCAATGGACTTCTTGAATAGGCCATCGCCTATTATGGCATAGCAGAAGGATTTTTGAATAGCCTTTTGTGCCTCCAGTTCGCTCTATGGAACTTTCCCATCCTTGAGGTACACCCATATATTTTAGTACCACTCGTTTTCCTCTTCAATGACTAGTATTTCTTGCCTTTGCGGCATCGGTCTATAAATGAGCTAGATGGGACACAAAAATGTAAGCCCATCATTACTTGACTCTCCTTTCGCAAGCTGATCTGCCTCCACGTTGAATGCTCGAGGGATGTGTGTTATAGCGATGCGAGTGCCCACTCCCTTGATTTTCTCCAAGTGGTTCTTTGCTTGGTCTAAGTATTGTCTCATCAAGGGTTCCTTAGCCTGAAATTCACCTTCAAATTGTTTAACAACTAGCTTGGAATCACTATGCACATGCACCTCCTATGGCTCTATTTCTTTTAAGATTTTGAGGTTGAGGATAACCGCTTTGTACTCTAACACGTTATTGGAAACCTAGGAGTCAAGCTTAGCTAATTATCTTATCTCAATGCCCTTAGGCCCTTGCTGGCTCTGTCACTATTGGATCTCCCGTGTATGTGCATCTTCCATTTTACGGTTAGTTCACCATGTTTTGGGACTGGGGGCACTTCCTACAGGGATTCGATAAGTGCTTAGGCTTTCATAGCGCTTATGAGCTCAAAAAGAGGTCAAACTTGAAGATCTTGACCAACCACTCAGGCAATCACCCAGAGGTATCAAGATACTACAATGTTTTCTTCAAGGGGGTGTCTGTGCATACCACAATTATGTGGCTCTGGAAGTTATGATGCCATCTTTTGGAAGTTATGATGACATTGTATGGTAGCATTTCCATCTGACTATAACCATCTCAACATCCCTCAGCATGTTACTACTATTATAGATGGGAAATCGCTCGCTTCCTTCTTCTCTAATCAAAACCATCCCCATTGATTCATCCACCACACTAAGATATAAGTACAAAGGCTCTCCGGGGGGCCTGCTTTATAACTGAGTTGAGGCCAAGAATGCCTTTAACTAATGTAGGGCCTCATTGCAATCTTTCCCCCATATAAACTTCTTACTCTTAAGTGCCTTGTAAAAAGGTAAGCACCGACGTGTGCAGCATGAGATAAAGCGACCTAGGGTGATGATTTTCCTGCTTAGTTTTTGGACATCCTTGATTGAAGAGGGGTCCTTTAGCTCAAGTATGGCCATGATTTTGTTAGGATTGGCCTCTATACCCCTTTTTGAGATGAGGAATCTTAAAAACTAACCCACCGAGATGCCGAACGCGCACTTCTCAAGGTTCATCTTCAAACGACACTTATTGAGAACACCCAAGACTTTCTCTAGATAGCAAGGGTGGTCCTCAATTATTCAGCTCTTGATTATCATATCATCAACATAGATTTCCACCTCCTTCTCAATCATGCCAGTGAAAATCTTATTCATCATCTATGAGTACGTGGCCCTCGCATACTTGAGGCCGAACGACATGACGTTACAGTAGTAGGTGCCTTCATGAGTGATGAACAAAGTTTTCTCTTGGTCACCCCTTGCCATTGGTATCTGGTTATAACCTGATGCATTGTATAGGGTTGAGAGTACTACATGTATCGTGGAGTCGATGAGCCCATTAATATTAGCCAAAGGGAAACTATCCTTAAGGCACGCCTTATTAAGATTGGTGAAGTCCTTGCAAATCTGGTAAGAACCATTTGACTTCTTTACCAGCATTATGTTAGCCATCCCCTCCAGGTATTGCACTTGTCGAATATACCGCACCTATAATAGTCGAGTCACCTCTTGTTCAATTACTTTTTGCCTCTCCGAATCATGATTATGCCCTTTTAACTTCATATCCTTCACCCCTGGTTTGACATTCAGGGAGTGCTTAGTCATTGATGGGTCGACACGAATAATATCCTCCGACTTCCAAGCGAACGAACCTCTATTACTTCTCAACAACTACTCTACTTGTTCATATACGCCCTCAAGTAAGGAGTGGGAGACTTAGGCATCCTCCCCTTCACCTAACGCCACTATCATCAAGATCATCCGGCTCAGCTTGACGGGTTAGCTTCATCCTCCTCCTTCTCTAGGATTAGTAAAGGCTCTACCCATAGGGAGGACATGTATATCTCATGGGGCAACTTGGGGCTTACTCTAGAGTGGCTAGCCCTTGGCAAGTGGGGATCTACATGCAAGAATACAATAGGTTGATTACCCCGTCGGACCCTATGATGAGCGTGTTAAACATGATGTATGCCCTAGAGGAAATTTGGGCGATATATATTAGTTAGTTATAATGTACAAACTATTTCAGATTATTATTTTAAACAATAAAGGCTTATGTGAGTGGGCAACACGGAGCGGTGGGCCGAGAGCGCGCAAGATGAGAGGCGCGGTCCACCGGGGTATTTTTTAAAAAAGAGCACCCGGTCGGGCACCCGTGAAAAGGTTGAAAGAGATAGCAAAAATATTTTAGGTCGGTTTGAACCGGAATCTGCCATCTCTTAGTGTGGAGTCACCACCTAGATTAGCTCTTTCCAGGAATTAGAGTCCACGACCCATTAAGACACAAAGATTCGGGTTCAGGATAAGTTGCTTATTTCTCATTGGATCATACTATATTACATCTACAAAAAACCATATTCTCTTAATGGTGCATATTCGCACTTAAGTCGCTTTGATTTTAAATGCATGATTCACGTATGGTAAAATGATAAACCATCAACAAGGCGAAATAATAAACCATCCACAAAGCAGTAAGTAAATGTGAAAAATAAAGATTACAAGGCTTCCATAAATCGGGGGATGCAACCGCCCGCTAACCTATTAATTACATTTCCCAAAAAAATGAAATTGCAATACCCGAAGGAAAATTAAAATCCTAAACATACATCTAATCCTAATCTACCTGCATCCACAAAGGATAACACAGGGGATATCACGTATGTTCAATTTTAAATTTAGCGAGACCCGTGTGGCCTAAAATAATCAATCGCGATAATGTGTTTGTTATTTAAATAAAACAGTTCATTTTATTAGCACATTGGTTGCTCATTTTAATTAATGAAATTGCTCGCATGGTAAATTGGTGAGGGCTGTTATCCAAGAATATGTTTTATTCCCTTAGCGTGGGTGTTCTAACATACATCTCCTTTTAATAAAGAAAAATATATGAAGAAGAATTACAAAATTTGAATAAAATAAAAATAAAAATAATGAAAATCCTAGGTTCAGAAATAAAATCAGAAGAAGAAGAAGAACACCGAAAGCACAAAAATTGCAGTTCTAGGAACTCAGAGGCTTACCCTTACAGAATGAATCCACTTCGAAAATATCTGATCGGCCGTTGAAAATCCTCCTCATCCTTTAGTTTAGGTAAAAATTATTGTAAAAGTCTAAAAAGGTTCGTCTAGTTCTTGGAAATTGAAGCAATTCCAAAAGCTATATTTTTTCTGTCAATTTTCGGGTCCTGATTATCGAAAAAGACCCAACTATTTATAGGAGAAATCCTGAAAATCCAAAAATGGTAAGTTTTTCCGGCGAGGGGTCTCGTCGGAGAAAATTCGGCAAAGCGAGCTCGCCAAAGACCTTGGCGAGAAAAGCCTCGCCAAGTCCTTAGCGAGGCCTCACCAACCTTGGCGAGGCATGCCCTCAACAATGAGTTTGGCTAGGCATGCCCTCGCCAACGAGTTTGGTTAGGCCTGCCTCGCTAAAGCCCATTTTTTGGCGAGGCCTGCCTCAGGCTCGGGATTCAGTCTCCCTCGGGTTTTTTTGAATTTTTTTATGTATTTTTGTATTTTTAATTAATTTCTGAATTAAAAGTATAATATTAAATAATTTTATCGAAAATGTCCTTTTGAATTTAGAGACGAGGAGGATTCCTTTTTGGTTACATTTGGATACTCGAAAATTATGTAATTCAAGGATAAAATCCTGAAAAACCATCATCATTGAACGCACGAGCTGGTACAAAATCCTATGCTTATAGTTGCCCCTTGTGTGATCATCGCTGGTTGAATAGCCAATGTGATCTCACGAAATGAGTGTAGGGATAGAGCATACTTGATTAGTGTCGTTGGTGACTTCTTGTTCTCAATTGGTGATAACATAGGCCTTCCTTTCTAGCGCTGTGTCTTTGTATGGTTATCCGTTTCTTTCTTCGAAAACCTTTAGGTACTTGATGCCCCTTGTGGGCGGGTATACCGTTTCTTTCTGCGGCATCCCTGTTATTGTCGGCATTTGTTTTTCTTCGGATACGATTATAGTGTGCCTCTTGGAACGATTGGAGATAGGTGCCTGAATTTGTTTCAAAGGCGATCTTGAATTTCCTTAGGAGGATTTTGACTTGTTCTCTATGGAAAATCAAGAAAATAATGTTAGTAAATATTTTCATGATGAATTTTTTGATTATTTGATTGATTTTATGCGGAGCAAAAATTTTACCCCTTCAATAAAAAATTAAAACATTGAGGAATAAATGAATTAAATGAGTTTGAGGAATATTGGGGATATCCCGTGCTTCATTTCGTAGTATTAGGAGGCTCCCATTATAAAATAATAAAATAAATAGATAGGTGGGGCCCATTTATTTTCTTTATAAATAGGGCTCCTCCTTCTTTATTCCTTCACTTTTCATAACCTTCCTCTCTTTCTAAACACTCTTGTTCTCCCTTCTCTCTAGCAAACATGTTGTCGAAGGTCGCTGGCAGAGAACTCTGCTTCACCTCTAGCCTCACTCCTCAGCCTACTAATGATCCTAGCGTATTTTCTGTCGATATTGAAGCTGCATTCAGTTTGGCAGCGAGCGACAATATACTGGGTTTACAGTTACTTCCCCATAGAGATGTCGGATCCTAATTTTCTAGCTCAGCCTCACCTTTCCTGGATCGAGGTCTTTGCTAAAAACATTTTTATTTAACCTTTTTAATGTGACTTTATCCTATTTAGGAACTAGATTGGAACTGAACATTGAACCATGTCGTAGAATTTTAGCCTAGAAAAAATAAAAAAGATAAATTTTAGGTCCGTTAGAAATTTTTCCGGTGGAGGCCAAGAAAATCCGGCAAGGGCCTGACCCTCGCCAAACTCCCCGACGAGGTTCCTTAAGACCCTCTCCAAACTCCTTGATGAGGGTCCCAAAGACCCTTGCCAAACTCCTTGGCGAGGGTCCTTTGGGACCGTCGCTATAGAGTTTGGCGAGGATCCTTTGGGACCCTCGCCAGACTCTCTGGCGAGGGTCTTTCGGATCCCTCACCAGAAACTCCTGGTGTGGCCCTAAGGGCTCACCGAATTTTTTCCAGCGGCGCCTCTCGGGGCCCCCGTCGTTCCTCTACGTAATCTTTGTTTATTATTTTTTTATTTATTATATTTTTATTAAAGAAAAGATAGATGAAAAAGAGATTGGAAAATAATTAAAACTTGGAGTCCAAACGTCTTTTAGATCCCAATATCTTAGAGGAAAATATTTGTCCAAAAGATAATCAGACTTGGGTTCTAAATTTGTTTTAGACCCGTGAATATCTGAGGACTTTTTTTTGAGAAATGTAAGAAGAAGAATGATTTGAAAATGATAAAGTTCGGGATCCAAGCATGTTTTGGATTTAAATTATTGAAAGAAAATATTTTTTTGTGTTTTTCTCACCGTTTTTGCATTTAATTACAAAATGCGTATTATTTGATTTTGTTTGCAGTCCCCCACACTTCATCCTACGGGTGGATATTCTACTATCCAGGCGTGGTATCATCACGCTTCTTCTCACCCCGAGCTCCTTCAGGCCATCAAGTCCACTAGTTTTGGACCTCTGGCCCGATCCTTACGGCCTACATTATTGCCGTATGCGACATTGGTTGCGCTTGCTCAGAGGTGGTGCAACATTTTACACACCTTCCATCTTCCGATCGGGGAGGTTACCATCACTCCCTCTGATATCGTGGTGATCACTGGTCTATCTTAGACTGGTACTGTGATTCAGTTTGACGACTTCTTGGAGTGGTTCTTCAAGGTTCCCACCGCTTGCTTCGAAGGGTACTCCGTGTATGGCCCGTATCTGCTCGTCTTTCGAGGGGGATGCTTTGGATTCTACTGGTTACTATCAGCATCTTTGTGGGCTGACTCTTGAGCAGGTGATGAACCTTGTTTCAATGGATATGATCACCTTTTTATCTTTAAACATATTCTGACTTTATCGTTCTTTCTTTCTAGGTGGACCGTAACCCGTGGCGGGGTTTCCCAAGCAATCATATGGTGAAGGAGATCCGACGAGAAATGGACTGCCATCGCTTCATCCTTGAGGGGCCCAGGACCCGTGAGTGGTAACTGGGTGAGCGTATTCAGTTTTGACTGTCTAAGCCAGTGTCTGATTGGCGCATTCCGCCTGCTCCTCCCACCGGACTATTTTGGGCGCACTTGGTGATCATTGATCCTGAGGAGTGGCAGTTGTTCTTTGAGGATCATGGGATGAGATAACGCGGTAACTACGAGGCTTTCATTCGGGAGAGGCTGCTCCTGCTTCACCCACCAACTCAGCTTGAGGATGCGCGACCCTCTGCTCTAGTTAGGGGTCAAAGAGTTGATGGTGGTTCTGGTGCTGGTACTAGCGGCACTGGTGTGGGGTGCCAGGTTTGAAATGTATTAACTATTTTATCCATGTTGATAATGTTTTTGACTGTTTATCTATTTTTGTAGGAATTTTCCCAGAAGAGGGTTCACGTGCCTGATTTGAATGCTACAACCGGGGGGGGGGTGAGCACATCTTCCTTGGGCGTTGTTGAAGGGAGATTTGCGATTCCCCTTGATTCCACTTTCTACTTGATGGGTTCCATGGGGACCTCGCGGTAAGTGCCCCTTCCCCCATGCTACCACACGTTGGCCTACGATCCTTCCGACACTACTCACGTGAGTTTTAGATCGCAAGTGATCTTTTGGGATGTCTTAACGTTAGTTTACTCACTCATTTCCTTTTGCAGGTCGTACATGAGGAGATGGATAGGGTGGTCCAACATTCCTTTGTACTGAGGGACCTGATGCTTTCACAGGATGGGATTACACTAGGTATATTATTTTTCTCGACCTGTCATATGTGATGCATGAAATGTCATGTTTTTATGTACATGTATATGATTTTCATGACATGTTTTATGATTTTAGTATATGGCAGCGAGGAGCGAGGAGTTCAAGGGATGCTACCGGGAGCTTGACGGTCATTTTTAGTCACTAGATATTAGCAATCAAGGTCTAGATGCTCGTTATCATGGCCATGAGGTTGGTCACCAGGAGCTAGGAGTCTGTTATCAAGGTTTGGAGGCTAGTCACCAGGGTTTGGAGGCTCAGTATTAGGAGTTGCTGCAATAGAACGCCGCAACAAAGCAGGCTCGAGCAGAAGCGCAGGCTTCCACCTCGGGCCTTCACCAGCCTCTTACGTTTGATCTCGATTCCTTGCTTGATAACCTAGATGTTAGGCAGCTCCTCTCTCCAGAATGGGACGTCAGTTTTCTTCACGCTCCCTAGCCTCCTCCTATGTTCGGTTCAGCGAATGGTGCTCCCGAGAGACTAGGTCCTGAGGATTTTGAGATATCCACCATGATGCCACGAGATTCGGTGGGTGGAGATAACATGTAGGTGGCGCATGCTTAAGAGTTCCCTTTTAGCTTTTATTTTTCCTCTTTCTCGAACAGGACGGTTTTAGATAGCTCTGTCTTGTAGAATCTCTAAAAACTTTAGATTTATGAAAGAAAAGAGGATTTTGGCCTTTGTGTGCCGGGTCTTCACATGTAGTGTTTTATTTTATGAATATGCTTGCTTGTTTGTGAATGTTTTTCGTATATGGATGAATGAATGTTAATGCTAAGGTATATGGTTAATGTGTGTAGGCAACACCGATCTTGAGGGATTTCCTTTAGCTCTTTTCCTTTTTGATGTCAACTCATAACGAGCGCCTTAGGGTCTTTCTCTACACCGTTCAGGGACTCGATTGGCGAAGGATTGAGAGCTTTGGTCTGCGGGGTCATCAATACCTTGCTTCCAGGCTTGTGAATGTGGCCTTCATTCGTGCTGCTCTGAAGTTCTGGGATCCTACTACTCATGTTTTTCATTTTATCGACTTCGAGCTTTACCCCTTGGTCGAGGAGTTTCATGCTATCTTGGGGCTATCTTTTCCCAAGGAGTCGATGCCAGTGTCTCCTGCGATACTTTCCTTCGCCTTTCATTCTTTCTAGTTTGGGGGCGAAGATAAGCTAAAGGGTCTATGGAACCTGGAGTCTAGTGGGTGCTTTTTATCAACTCCCCCTGATGTTGGTGGCTTCCGGGTTCAAGCTATCCTTAGCTGGTGTGAGACTACACCTAGAACTCATCTAGCGTGGCCTTCGATGGTGACTCTACTTCTTTTGGCAGAATTTTTTTGTGGGGTTGGAGCAATTACCCCTTTTCGCTTGCTGTCGATCATTGACCCACTCTCCACAGGCCTTTCCCTTGGGGCTTTAGCCTTGGCTGAGAGTCTGGTTCACATAGACGCTGCTTCGGTGAACCTGGACTTAGCTGGAGACCATTTTGTCTTACTCAAGGTAATTCTCTTCCCTTACTGCTTTCTTTCGTGATCTTCATTATTTGTTTAAACAAATGAATTAATGTAGGTATGGCTTTTGGAGAAACTTCGCTTGACTGTTGATCCGTGCTTAGGGAAGACTCGTTACCTCCCTTCCCATTACGGTCCTCGAGGCTTTACTAGGAAGGACCATTGCTCGTTGAGTGAGGGCGCTTAGGTCAAGATTTTGGGCTCCTATCGAGCTACTGAGATTCGCTAGCTCAGCCCTTGGTTGGAGATTCTATTCGTGGTTACTGACATCCATGATTCTGGCATTTTATTTATGGGGTTGTTTGGCATCACCTCTTATTCCCCTTCTCATCTGTAAAGGCAGTACGGGGTCAACAACGGGTCCCTCGATCTTTATGCTCGACCCATTTCCACAACTTCGGTTTTGACACACCTAAGGCTATGCAGAGGCTTTGGGCATGCTCGAGTTGTTATATTGGATTACACTTCCCCGGAGACCACAGCTACTGATGAAATCTACCATGGATGGCTTGGTGAGATCAAGGTTCTCCCCAATGCTAATCAGCACTTTATGGTGTCTCGTGAGTGGGAAAGGGATGAAGATGGTTTGGACCCACTTCCTCATACTTCGAGGAAGCGTGCACGGTGGAATGACTGGCACCCTTAGATCTTATTTATTTTCGCCATTTGTTTTCTAACCTTTGTTTTTTGCTTATTCTTGGATTGTTTTTGACATTATGAAATTTTGTCAAACTTTATTTTATTTACTTGCGATATTCTGTATGCACACATTCATATAAACAAAAACATAAATCCTTGCAAACATAACACATTTCATTGAACGACTTTAAAAAGGGTACAAGTTTTCCAATGATTTGAGTCCTGCCGCTACTTAGCCTAGAGCATGTTTTCTAACTCGCGATCCCTCTATTCCTCACCATGTCTTAATTTTAACCTGAGCCTCCCTTCATGGGTTTTCAACTCAGTAGACATTTTAGCTTTTATACAAGAATGGTCCTAATTGTTGCCCAGGTAGCTGTTCGCCACTTTTCTACTGATAAGTTTAATCTATAATGGTTCCAAAATCTCGTGAACTATTGGCTAATAACTGCGCCAAAAACTTGTTCACATATAAAATGTAGGTGTTGTCAATACCCCTTACCACATAGAAAAATGATGATAACTGCAAGTATACAATTGCGATGTAGTTTTAAAAGATATCGAACCCACAGGGAAGGAACTCGGTCTAAAGATAAATAGGCAAGCGTAAAAGTAAATAAAAATAGATTAGAGATTTTTATGGGTAGGCAGATTAGAACGGAAAGTTGAGTAAATATAGATGTGATAAATTAGAGACTCTAAATATATATAGATTTTCACTACAAACAAGTATAGCAGAGAAAACATGCAAGTTTAACAAAGATGTTACGACACACTAGATTATCTAACAGATTCGGTTCTAGATATTCAGATGTTCAATTATTCACCGCAGAGCAACACATGAAATAACTTTTCTAAGTCTAGTGTAAACGAAATAAGATAATTATGAAAACCTGGATAACATCAATACTATGCTTAGTACGGGTCACTCTCACATAGCCACATTTAGCAAGTTACCATTCCAAAAATGTTGGCTCACTAAACAGCGTTATATCACAGATCCAGTGATTATATACGATATTGTTAACCCCGAAACTACTCTTAAAA
>CATIWQ010013663.1:0-13320 GCA_949673415.1 Euphorbia schlechtendalii
GTATGTATCATGAATATTATTAATTTATGATATTATCGAAACCATATATTAATTTATAAAGAGATTTTTAAAAAAATTATTACTCATAATATTCTTTTCTTAACTTACCCAGACCAAAAGCGGAAAAATATTATTAATTTAAGAGTTTATTTTAGTTGATTCTTATAAAAAGACTTACAAAGTAAATGTATTGAATTAATTTTTGATAAAAACATAAAACTAACATTTTTATTTTTTTTATTAATGAAAAAAATGGAAAATACTCAATATCAAAATCTTTTATTATTATAATTTTTAAGAATATAAATTTTTTTAAGAGGCTGGTATCGAATTCAAGACATGTCACATCCATTTTAAGAGGTGTACTAGTTGATATACACTCAACAAGTTATTATTATTATTACTGCATGTAAAATTTTCTTACACTTGTACATTACGTATGTATTGAACTAAATCAATAAATAAACTTAAAAATCTCGATTTATAGATCTAACATACTCTACCGTTTAACCTAAAAGTCAATTTGGTTGATATACTATGCAAATTTATAGCTTTTTTCTTATAATTATTTATGACATTTCCTAATGTAGATGAGCGGGCATTGATTTACTTGGAAAAGTTTGAGAAAAGGGGCTAGTTCGGGTTACTATTTATATGGGATTCTTGGGTTGGATTTTGATGTTTACGGACTTCATTCTTATGAGAAATGGCCCAACGATCAACGCAAGATGCTTTGCTTCTAGCCCCACCCTATCTCGGCCAAATTCAACCGTTTAGGCCTTCAATTTTGATTTTTTTTATTTTTAGGACTTAGTTGCAATTTTTTAAAAGTTTCTGTGCTTTTTATTTTATTTCAGGTTTTTAACCCTAGAATCCCTAGGGTATATAAAGACTTGTAAGCAATTCAATTCAGCAGTTTTTTGCATAATAAAGTTTCAGGCCTTTGCTTGAAAATTCCTTAATTTGAGCGTATTCTAAGGCTTTCAAATAAACGTTTAGTATTATCTCGACGTATTCAATATGATTCGATTGTTATCAGTTCTATTTTCCTTTTCGATTTAGTTTCACATTGCATCATTCCCCTTAGAGTTTATAAATTTGTACCTTTGATCTAAATGCCTATATATGATTCCCTAATTCTATGTTATGGACTCCAGTAACAACTAGCCTAATGCTTCTTCACTGACGAATGTTCATTAAACTCAAATAAGTTCAACACATGCACATGCACATTTTACTATGTGCTCGCATTCGATAAATAAATGGAAATACCAAGACTAACCCTTGACTTTTTGGCCTAACCAGCTTTTGTATAAAGCCATGGAATTTTTTTTGAGATCTAGATTTTTATGCAGGATGTATATATTGAATCCAAAACATCCCAATATCAATTAGATACGTGTACTTAATTGGTTGTCATAGAACTATATGACCCAACAATTTAAGTTATTATGCAAAATTCAGTTATTGTTATCATTATTTATTATGGTCACCTGTTAATAATTTCATAAAATGGTGTCTAAGTCTATTCAAATTCTTACATTTTCATTTAAAAAATATGGCATTGTGTGATTGTATTGGACATGAGAAATTTTCTAGTACCAAAGATTAATTTCTCTTTTCCGAATTCTCACTCAAAATTTTACATATAATTAACTAAAGTCTAAGAGTTTCCATGTATAATAAGTTTCAGGGATAAAAAAACTACTCTTTGTCTGAAGAACTTGAAGGTCGAGTTTCTTTCAGAATAAATAATACACTTGAAATAAAATTTGAATTGTAAAATGAAAATCAAAATACTACTAAGAATACATACCTAAAAGAAATGAAGCAGCCTTTGAAAAGTAGATGTAATGTCGATACCATCCAATTGCTTCACTCTTCAGGAGCAAACAAATGTTTTCCATAGACATTCCTCTATCTCAAAAGTGATAATGGACAAAATCTGTTGCTCAGAAAAAAAACAGATCTAACGCGTACTATTTTACAATTATTATAATACATTTCGTTAGTTAGAATTATAAATTAATGTTTCATATTATTTAAGAAATTTTTTATTTCCTAGACGTTTACTTTTAATTTTAGTATAATTAAGTACAACTTGCATTATTTCAGTACTTGCATTACATTTTATGCATAATGTACCAGTGGGTAAGGTTTGTTAATGATCAAACATTAATAACAAAAACTTATAAATTAATTTAGTAGTCAATCATTTTATTCTAATTACTAAGTTAAGAATTAAATGTCTGCTGATTTAGTTACTAGGACAATTTTTATTGAATACTAGCTGCTGAGTTAGTAATTCAACACTTCAAGAGTTGAGATAACTCAACTTCCATCTGTCTTTATTTTGCTGAGTATTTATTTCGGTTACTTTAACATTGTATGCTTTTAACTCTTTTATAAGGATATAATATTTCTTAGTTTGATTCGTTGCACATTCCTAAGATGATGTGGCATTGAAAAATAAAAAATGATATATTCAAGTGTTCCCAAAAAGAGAAAAGTTGTCATTGGAGATGTCGGCTTGTATATCGTAAAGTCCAAGACATTCTCGCCGCACTCCAGAGCCATCCGCGCTACACTACAAACGTCAGAAAAAGCTTAGCCAAGAACATCGCTGCACTTAGCAGTTTGCACCCAATACCTCCAAAAAGACTCCAGATAATTTGATAGCTGGCGATAATAAAGTTCATCGGTTTAATCTCGCAGATTAATGGATTAATCTCGCACATCAACAGGTGCAAAAGCTCTATCACAACGGATTCAAATCTATCTCTAACGGATTAATCTCGCGCATCAACTAGTACTTGGTGTAATATCTACCCACTATAAAGGCTTCTCTGTCCGGTTAAAGGAATAATGGATTAAAGCTCGGAGAAGGATCTAGGGACTGGAGGTAGCTAAGAGACTGAACAAGGATAAAATCATTGTTTGATTTTCTTAAACCTTATATCTCTACTTTCACTCAGCATAGTTATCATTTAGTCAACATTCATATTATCTAGCTATGTTTTTTATTAAGTGTTTAGTCAGCCTTGCTGAATTGAGTTTAACTTAGAAAATTAGACTGCCAAACTGAGAGTTAGCACCGTTTGTTAGTTGTGTTGTCTCATTCATCAACTTAAAACAACTCTCACTTAGTCCATCAAGGTCAAAAGAACATTAAAATTGTACTAGAAATCACTAAGGGACATTTAGCCTCCCCTTCTGTCTGATTGTTAAAGCTAAGTGGGACCAACAAGGTACTTCATAGACACATCTCCTTTGCTCAGGATTGTTTGTTACTAGACCCCCTCTTTTTTATCACCAACATTATTCTTTCTGGAAAATAAGATAATAAATTTCATTCAATCAAATCATGCTTTCCTGGCTAGCCATAGAAAATGGCCCTTGTATCCCCACGGAAGTGAAAAATGGTCAAAGGGGTCTTGTGGATCCTGAAAACTATGATAATGTTGATCTCCAACTATTGAAGGAGAATGTAGCGGTTATTAACTACTTATAGTAAGTGTTAGATCTTACAGATTCAACAAGATTTTTCGATGCGAAACAATGCATGAGAAATGGAAGAAGTTAAAAGTCACCTATGAAGGGAGATACGAGGTAAAGGAAAGTAAGATCAATCTCATGACCAGGAAGTACAATCTGTTCTATATGGAGCCAATGAAGGAATACTGAGTATGAACACCTACTTTGTAAACATCATAAATGAGTTGAAGTGGCTTGGAAAAAGTTATACTGAAGAAGAGATGGTCAAGAAGATCTTGAGGCATCTCATCAAGTAGTGTGATGTAAAGAAGAACGCAATCAAGATGTTCTATGATCTCAAGACTTAAAAGTTTGATGAACTTATAGGAACTCTACTAAACGAAGAGATATCCCTTTTGAAATATGAAGAGGATAAAAAGAATAAAGGCAAGGAGTCCAAAGGGATAGTGCTCAGAGCTAATTCATCAAATGATGAGGATAATGAAGATTTTAATGAGAAGATGGCACTGCTAACTAGAAGGTTCAAGCGCTTTATGAAGAATGATGATAAGTTTGTAACGAAATTTTCTAAATGTATGCCAAGAAACTAGAAGAAAGAAAAAGGTAAAAAGGAATACAACAAAGACGTAAAGTGTTTTAGCTGTGGCGAAAATAGGCATATCTAGTCTAGCTGCCCAAAATTAATGAAGGATAAGTTCAAGAAGTTTGGCAAGAAGGATGTAGCTCACATTGCTACCTGGAGTGACTCTAATTCTGAGACTTCTTTCTCAAGCGAAGAAGCAACTGATTCTTCCAACATATATTTAACGGTGATCGATGTTAAGCCAAACAATAACTAAACAACCACTTTAAGGTAAAACCTCGTTGTTGACAAGCGTGCATGAAAGGATAAGGAATACGATAACATTGAGGTAAATACTCAACATCTTTTCTTTTAATGAGATAGGAGAGATGCTCTATGACGTGATTAAGCTGACTAAAAAGTTAGGTGAATGCATCAAAGAATTAGCGAGGAGATGTGAAGAATTGGAAGGCACTAGCGCTTCCATATCTCTTTACACTCGTTACCTCTTAGAAAGGTTGAGTATCATGAAAAACATGATATTGTACTCTCCAAGAGATTGGATGAGCTATATGTTGAGCTAACAATCTTGAAAAAGGAATGGTTTCCTCCTCTAGAAAATAGTAATGCTTTGAGTAAACACTCGCATACTTTTGGGAAGAGAGTTGCTAAAAAGAAGAACACGAGCAAGCCTAAAGTAAAATCTATGTGTGGAGTTTTAAGAAAGGCAGGACATGTTACATCTTTATGTATAAATAAAAAATGGTTATTGTGGCAAGTGTGACTTGAGAAAAGTAGCATAACTTACAAGGGAAGACCCAGCCAAAAGGCATGGGTACCTAAGAAGACTTAATTGTTTCGCAGGTGAGCCTGAGATCCACTTATGGCACTAGAATATGGTATTTGGGTAGCGGTTGCTTGAGGCATATTACGGGTGATGAAAAGCAATTCATCACATTGGACATGAAGAGGAATGGAAATGTAAGATTTGGTGAAAATAAGAAAGGCAAGATCATCAGCAATGGCTCTGTTGGAGTTAGCCCTTCAATCGAAGATGTTTCCCTTGTTCAAGGCCTCAAGTTTTACTTGTTGAGTGTAGCTCAATTATATGATAAAGGAAGAAGTATAGCATTTGACTCAACAGGATGTTTCTAAGGATGAAAATTCTTGGTTTTGACACAAGAGGCTAGGCCATATCCACATGAAGAATATGTCAAACTTGGTGAAGAAATGACTAGTCAATGGTCTTCCATCCATTGGTTTTGAGAATGATAAATTATGCTCAGCTTGTCAATATGGAAAGAAGTTTTGAAAATCATTCAAATCTTTGAATGATATCTCTTCTAAGCATTCACCAAAGTTACTGCATTTGGATCTCTTTGGCCCACTTTAACCAGCAAGCATGGGAGGAAGAAGATTCACTCTTGTAGTTATGGATGATTTCACTCGCTTTATATGGGTAGCTTTGCTGAGTAGGAAAAATGAGACTTTCGAGTTCTTCTGAACCTTATCCAACTAGATAATGAATGAGCAAGGAAGGAGAATTGTCAAGATCAGAAGCTACCATGGAAGAGAGTTTGAAAATATGTTCTTCAAAGAATTCTGTTCAAGGCATGGAATTGATCATAACTTCTCAGCTCCATACACACCACAACAAAATGGAATTGTTGAGCAAAAAAATTTAACTATTATTCAGATGGCTAGATCAATACTGAGTGATAACAACCTTCCTAAGTACTTTTGAGAAGAAGATGTTAATACACCATGCTATATCCTTAATAGGGTACTAATTCACTCTATTTTGGATAAGAAACCCTACGAGTTATGAAAGGGGCGCAAGCTAAAGGTTGAGAATCTTAGATCATTTGGATGTAAGTGTTATATTCTTAACACTAAGGAATAACTAGCCTAGTTTGACCCAAAAGTAGATGAATGAATATTTTTAGGCTACTTAGCACACAGTAAAGCATACCGAGTCTAAGTGAAGAGGACTTGAATAAGAATGTATTCATGTAGGTTTTGATGAAGGATAACCCATTGCTAGAAGAGACGATGATAAAACTTATGATCCTATAACTAGACTTGAAGCTATAATGATTATCTGCGCTTTACATCTCGTATGAACTTCAAATGGTTTCAAACGGATGTTAAAGTACTTTCCCATAAAAAAAATACATTTAAGAAGAAGTTTATATGCACAAACCTCTTGGTTTTGAAGGACCAAAACTTCCAAATCATGTCTAAAGTTTGAAGAAAACTTTGTATGGATTGAAGAAGGCGTCACATACTTGTTATGAAAATACTAATTAAGTTTTTGCTCAATAAAGGCTATGTTATAGGGAAAGCAAACACAACTCTATTTATCAAGCGTAAGAAGATGATGTGTTGCTCATCTAAATCTATGTAAATAATATCGTCTTTGGAGCACTAGATGAAAGTCTTCGAAGGAGTTCAACAAGCAGATGAAGAGAGAATTCAAAAAGTCTGTGATGAGAGAATTGAATTCTTTCTTGGGCTACATATCAAACAAAGTGATGATGGAATCTTTATATGTCAATCCAAATATGCCTAGGAAGTCTTAAAGAAGTACGACATGGAGCAAGCAAAGTAAATGTCAACTCCAATAGCCACAAATATTATCCAATCAAAGATGAAGTTGGTAGACCTATGTATAATGAGTTTTACAGAGGTATTATTTGTTCTCTACTTTACTTAACTTCTAGTAGGCCTGATATTTATTATTCTTTCTATTATGATGCTCAATATCAAGATGACTCCAGAGATTCTCACTTCGCAATTGTTAAGAGAATTCTTCGCTACTTGCAAGGTTCCCATTGATGCAGGTCTACGGTATCCTAGTAGCTCAAACTTTACTCCCAAAGGATTTACAGATGCTAACTATGGAAGAGAAAAGCTAGATTGCAAAAGCATCAGTGGTGGATGCCATTTCTTTGGAGAATTCCTAGTTAGTATAGTAAGAAGCAAAATTCTATTATACTCAACATAGCAGTAGCTAAGTATATGGTAGCCAGAAGTTGCATAGCACAACTACCATAGATTAAGTAGCAACTGGAGGATTATGGTATAAAGTCTTACTGCCTTGAAGTTATGTGTGATAACAAGAGCTCTATAGACCTATCTAAGAAAATATTTTAACATGGAAGGATGAAGCATGTCAATATTAGAAATCACTTTATAAGGTATCATATGCTAAGGGAAGACTTCAAGTTAGAATATATTCCATTAGAGGAGTAGAGAGAAGGAACAATTCAATTTGCTGAGGCAATTGACTGGAATGGCTAATCCAATCTAAGAAGCAAATCAGGTTTATCATGCTGACTTAAGTTTTTGAGTTTAACACTTAACAGTAGTATTTTACGAAGTTTCTTTGTTTAATTGCAAATGGTGTTGTTTTACAAAGTGTTATTTGAATTTCAATTTTAATTAACAATTGTAAAATGGGTACATTTCAACTTATCCGTACGCAAAATTTCGATGGAATATAGTAAAGTATTTTACCTTTATTCACATCCAGCCTTTTATTATCATTATGTTGTGTAAGGAGGACACGTAGCTGAGAGAAGGAAGTTTTTTTGTAAAAGGAGGACTATGTAAGAGGAATAATTACTTGAAAATCAGAATCACAATCATTTTCTCTCAAACAAAAGTCTCTCTTAAACCTAATTTTCTCTACAAATGGCTACTTCAAGTGCTAATTAGTCTAAAGGAAATCATCCCAAGATGCCTAGAGCTTATAAAATTGTAAGAAGATAGCACCATTCTTATCCAGCAAGATGTAGAAAAGAACATCTCCATCGGTATTTGAGAGAAACCCCATACCATGTTCTTAAAGTTAGGTACAATCTATGACGTAATTGGGTACAAAACCAGCTCAAAGATGGAGATAACCAATTAGTATACATTGCATGTTGGAGAGGAAACAACAAATGAGGATTTTGAGTTTATGGATGAAGCAATAAAGGTTGAGAGCATTATTTGATTTGGATTTTCCAACGATCCCAATGTTGATGAAGCAATTCTACTCCAACCTCTACTTCATGCATGGAGTACCAGATGTGCTGATGACATCTATGGATGATAAGTCTATAATAGTCACCACTACTCTAGTGGCCAACTTGCTCAACATGAAGTTCAAGGGGAGTGAGCTAAGGAGACTATGGGGTGAAGGATTGGTTGTTATCATAGAGGATTTTTAGTGCCCCGAGGATTGGGTGTTGAGATAAGGACAATTGGCATGTCCTAAAGAGGAAGAACTATTCATGAGCTTATTGTGAAATGCTTGGTACAAAAGACTAGGTTTAGTGTTTAGTTGGAGTAGATTTGAGAGGTGCATTGCTTATTATATCATTACTGGTAAACAAATCAACTAGCCGATGTTTTTCATCAACTATATGTTGAAGTTTACGCACTATCTCCACTATGGATGTCTTTTATCAGAAATATGTGTTGCATACATGGTAGATATAAGGAAGGTGGCGAGAGAGCATGCTCATGCAAGGATAATCTACTTTGGGATTGAGGAGATGCTAGCTCTTCAAGGAAATAAGGAGGACTTTCTCCTACAAGAAGGAGGGGAGAGAGGAAAAGGAAGAGAAAGATGAGCTCGGGCAAGGAGATCATCATTTCTGATGACATCTTAGAGGAGGATTGGGATGTTGAGTTTGAAGCTGTGCTTGGAATGGCCCCAATAAAGATGGGAGGAAAGAAGGAGGTCGCAATAGTAGTGGTAGAGGATGATGACATCCCTATTAGCCAGACTATTTCTTCCCTCAAGAGGTCAAGGAAGAATAGCCCAACAAAAGAGGCACCTGTAACGAAGAAAGCTAAAACCCTAATAAAATTTACCTCTCAAACTCAAGCCAAGGCTACAGAGGCTAAGGAAGAAGAGAAGTTGCCAGTGATAAGTGTATAATTACACTTATTATCATGACATTTTCAATCAGAAAATGATATGGTTTTATTTCATTTAATACTTCATATAAAAGATTTCTTGTGGTATGTAGTTGTCTTTTATGCAAATGCAGGTACTAGGTAAATCTTGGAAGTAAAATGATTAAAATTGGAATTCTATGAAAAAAGAGTGAAAAAGGTGCAAAAAGATGCGTGAAACTTAAGGAATTGGCAAAGGACTGAAGATGTTAAAGATCGGCAGAAATCACAAAGAGGAATCATGTGAAAAAGGCATGTCACGATCGTGACACATATATCGCAGTCGTGACTTGTTAACATTCACAACAGAAAGTTACCAACCAAATATTCACGGTCGTGACATAAATTCAATGTCCCGACCTTGATGATTTTTTGGTCAACTCTTCTCTTCTTTCAACCACCGGATAAGAACGATCAACCGCCATCAACTACCAACCGAAAAGACACCTTTTAGAAGTCAACTAATCAAGAAAAGGTGCCTTTCCCTTAACTCTTCGCCAATGGACACGACTCTTCGTTTGGATAGTCGCAACCCTTCACACTCTATAAATAGGGATCAAAACTCAACAATTTCATGGTGCATGGTTATGGCATGATTAGAAGGCATTGAATGATAGTGTGCGTGTATAGATAGGGAGTGTGATATCTAAATTTCGCTATGTTCAAAGTCTTAGCGAGAAAAATGTATAAGTGATTCAATTCCTATTTCGATCACTGCATTTCTACTCAAATTCGAGCGTTTGTTGCATGAGTGTAATTGCAAAGCACTTATCAATAAAATTTTTCATTCTTCAACATTCTTTTATTTGAGATTCATAAAGAATAGCATCCTAGCGGAGGTTCTGTACGAGTCGAGACCCGATTCAAAGTAGACGTAGGAATTGCGAGAATTGATAACTCTAGTTAAAGAGTGGATACGGTTTGATCAACTTTAGCTTTCACTTGCATACCTTACAACTTTACTTTGTTCTCTGCTTATACTTTCTATTTCGAAGTTTATGATATGTCTATGTGTCATAACGAGTAATTCGTTTTGTGTCATTTATATTAATCAAGTTATATGCTTTCCAGTTAACTTTAAAAGTGATTTCGAGGTTAAAAAGATTGTGCATAATCACTAGATCTGGGATTATAATGCTATTTAGTGAGCCAAAATTTTTAGAGTGGTAACTTGCTAAATATGGCTATGTGAGAGCGACCCGTACTAAGCATAGTAATAGAGTTATCCAGGTTCTTATAAGTATCATAATTCGTTTACCCTAGATTTAGAAAAGTCATCTCATGTGTTGCTCTATGGTGAATTATTGAATATTAGGGCATCTAGAACCTTATTTGTTGAAGTTATCTAGTGTAAGAAATATTCTTGATGATTTTGCATGTTTTTCTCTGTTAAACTTGTTCGTGGGAATATCTCCATATTTTACACCTTCTCTAGTATGTTCATACATCTATCCATTCATCTATCTAGCATCGAAACTTCGATATAAATTCCATATTTTTGTTACCCCGTAACTCTAGTTGGTCTTTAGAACTGGTTCCTTCCCTGTGGGATCAATATCTTTTAAAACTACATCGAAATTGCATATTTGCAGTGGTCATCATTTTTCTATTTTGATAAGCCGTATTAACAACACCTGTTCGTATTTTGAACTTTTATCTTATCAGTAGAAAGGTGGGGAAAAAGGTTTTTGGCTTCATTACAGAATATAAACCCTCAAAATAAATAGAGTCAAAACCTTACTATCAAGTTTTTGGTGCCGTTGTCGGGGAATGCAAGCGTGTTTTAAAGATCAAGAGACTTCGGTACGTTTTTATATTTATTTTGCTTTTATTTATTCATATATTTTTTTTGTTATTATATTTTGTTTTGTGATAGAATGTTTACTAACATACATTGGGATAAGTTTTGTGGTGATTACATGATTGATAACTTAATTGATACATGCATAGATGAAATTTATCATGTCACATCTCATGAAGAGTCATCATCTGAATATCTTGAAAATTTAGAATATTCCCCTGAAACTGAAAAATTAGTTAGAGAAGATGATCCTACACCACCTTCTATAGATAAACCACCCTTAGTAGAATTGAAGCAATTGCCTAGTCATTTGAAGTATGCATTTTAGGAAGCAACAATACCCTACCAATTATCATTTCTAGTAAGCTATCTAATCTGCAAGAAGAAGCATTATTGGAGACAATAAAGGGTAGAATTAGGAGTATTGGTTGACAAATTTTCGATATTAGAGGGATTAGCCCTGATATAGTAATGCATTTCATAAATTTGGAAAATGATAGTAAACTTAGGATAGAAAGGCAAATAAGATTAAATCCTCACATGAAGGAAGTTGTTAAAAAGGAGATTATTAAGTTGCTAGATGTAGGGATTATCTATCGATTTCAGATAGTGAATGGGTTACTCCTGTTCAATGTGTTCCAAAAAAGGGAGGTATTATTGTAGTTCAGAATGAAAAGGGTAACTTAGTTCCTACTAGGACAACAACTGGATGGAGAGTTTGCATAGATTTTAGAAAATTAAATGCAGCCACTAGAAAAGACCATTTCCCTTTACCATTTATAGATCAAATGTTAGAAAGGATATCAAGTCATGCATTTTACTATTTTCTTGATGGATTCTCTGGATATTTTCAAATTCATATTAAGCCAAATGACCAAGACAAAACCACTTTTACATGTCCTTTTGGTACATTTGCTTGTAGAAGAATGCCTTTTGGGTTTTGCAATGCTTCGCCTACTTTTCAGAGGTGTGTTTCTGCTATTTTTAGTATGTTGAGGATATTATGGAAGTTTTCATGGATGATTTCTCTGTATATGGAGATTCTTTTGAAAAATGTATAGAAAATTTGGATAAAGTACTTGCTAGATGTGAAGAAACTAATTTGGTATTGAATTGGGAGAAATGTCATTTTATGGTTAATGAAGGTATAGTTTTAGGTCATAAGATAGATGAGAAGGGAATTCATGTAGACATAGCAAAAATCGAGATTATCAAGAAATTACCTCCTCCCATAAATGTTAAGGGAATAAGATCATTTCTAGGCCATGCTGGATTTTATAGAAGGTTTATTAAGAACTTTTCGGTTATAGCTAAACCTTTAACTAATTTGTTAGTTAAAGATGTGAAATTTGATTTCTCTGATGACTGTTTAAAAGCCTTCAACACTTTAAAACAAGCACTACTTTCAGTACCCATAATTGTGAAACCAAATTGGACTCTACCATTTGAATTGATGTGTGATGCTAGTGATGTTGCTGTTGGCTATGTTTTAGGTCAAAGGTATGAAAAGAATTTGCATGAAATTTATTATACAAGTCACACTTTGTCCTCTGCACAATTCAATTACACAACCACAAAAAAAGAGATGTTAGCAGTCGTATATGCATGTGATAAATTTAGATCATATCTGATTGGATCTAAAGTAATAGTTTATACAGACCATGCTGCTTTGAGGTATTTATTTACTAAGAAAGATGCCAAACCTAGATTAATTAGGTGGATCCTTCTTTTACAAGAATTTGACTTAGAAATAAGGAACAAAAAGGGAAGTGAGAATAGCGTAGCTGATCACTTATCTCATTTAGAAGATGATAAGGGACCTATAGGTGAAACTGGTGATATTAATGAATTCTTTCCAAATGAAAATCTTATGTCTATCAAACATACTGTTAATCCATAGTATGCTGACTTTGCAAATTACTTAGTCACGCATACTTTACCCTTAGATTTAGATTCTAATAGTAAGAAGAAATTTCTTAAGGATATTTGATCATTTATGTGGGATGACCCTTACTTGTTTAAGGTTTGTACCGACGGTATTATTCGTAGATTTATAGATGATACTAACTTTTCTTTGATTTTAAGTCATTGCCATGATAGCATATATGGAGGACATTTAGGACCAGCAAAAACCGCTACTAAAGTTCTAGAAAGTGGGTGTTATTGGCTAACGTTATTCAAGGATGCTAAAAATTTTGTTCAGAATTGTGATAATTGTCAGAGAACAGGAAATATAAGTTGAAGGGATGAGATGTAATTAAAAAACATTTTAGAAGTGGATCTTTTTTATGTTTGGGGTATAGATTTCATGGGACCATTTCCAACCTCTAATGGTAATAATTACATTCTGGTTGCAGTTGATTATGTTTCGAAATAGGTTGAAGCTAGCTCATATAGTAAGAATGATGCTAGAGTAGTTGCTAAGTTTCTTAAGTAATTATTTACGAGATTTAGAGTTCCTAGGACCATAATTAGCGATGAAGGTTCACATTTCATCAATAAGACTTTTGAA